>CM038797.1:57902727-58003554 GCA_021764765.1 Vicia sativa | reverse complement strand
TTTTATCTTAAATTAGTGGGTTATTATTATCTCACATACACGCCTAGTTACTAGCAATTGATAGGTGCGGAAAGTAAAATGGAATGGAAGATGGGAGTAAATCCCACGCTTATTACAAGGCTTTGGGGAAGATACATAATTTAAAATGGAAATAAAGACCTAATCTTAAACTATTACATCCCATAGACGCTACATTATTGAAAAAATAAAATGATAAAGAAAGAATCGTTCTAATCGATCAACCAGAAAAGAAAGAGAATCTGAAAATGAGATGAATCGAATAAGAGAAAAATGTTAGAAAATGCAAAATTTATATGAGAAAATTATTACGTGGAAATAATATAAATATGCTAAAATAAATTTTTGGGATTTTTGATGCAATTTAATAATTAAAATGAATTTAAAATGATTTAAATGCAAAATTATGAATAAAATAAATATGCATGCAAAATTATATTTTTAATTTATTAAATTAAATAAAGATTTTCAGAAAACAAATGCAAAAGAAAATAATTTTTGACAATTTTTAATGCATAAATAAAATATGTAAAGAATTAAAATAATGCAAAATATTAAAATATTAGAAAATATGAAAATATTGCAAGTTTGAAAAAAAAGAAGGAAAACCGGTGCCCATAGGGATCGAACTCAGGACATGGGAGAGGATCCAGGAATAGTGAACGCCTTAACCACTGGGCCACGTTGCATCTGATGTTTGAAAACGGAGGAGTGGAATACATGCACGTCACCCATCGATTGCCCGCTTCCGCCGCCAAGAACTTCATCTTCAACCTTTGAATTTTAAAAACATAGTCGGCCCTCATGGCGAACTATAACCCCCGCATTTCCAAAATCTCATACACATAATATAAATTTGTTGTGAGTACATGAATCGATTGCAAATTGGATTCTAAACACAATGGTGGTGGTCTCATGTTCCAATTTTACGATTCGTGAGTTCCCAATTGCGCGGAAACCCTAGCTATGGTAAACATCGATTCGCCATGAAAACTCAATCAAACTATGCGTAAAGCTTGCAAACTTCCATCTAAACACAAAACAAAACCACGAAACATGTTAAAATGCATGAGAATTAGAAATCGATTTGGAAAAGGAAGAACAAACCAAATCGGGACCTTGATTCTTGATGGTTTTGCAACTTGTAAAGGTCTGGATCGACTCTAAACAATCCAAGGAACACGATGGAATGCTCAAAATCGATTGAAATCCACTGGAACCACGGCTGCTGATTGCTTGAAGGTCACGAATTTTTGGCTTTTAGGTTAGGGTTCTTAGGAGCAATTTTTCTTTTCTATCTTGATAGGTATGCATCATATATTTATAATGGATGGATTTGGATGGTTTTGGCAAGAATCAATCAACATTCAAAGCAAATCAAATTTGATTTTTGTACAAAATCAAATTTTTAAAACTTGATTAATTTCCAATCCAATCTTGCCATATTGATCAAATTTCGAAATTTGCTGGCCTTTGTGAGTTGCTTGGGTCTCAAGGAAAGAATAAAAATCAATCTTGCAATTAATTTTGATTTTATACTTTATTTTTTAAATTTAATTTGTATTTAAATGAATAAATTCCAAATTAAATAGAAAAATAAAATAAAAATTCATGGTATTGGGCTTGGATATTCCTAATTGTATGAGGAATAAGTTTGGATGAAGAAAAAGCAAGCCCATTTGCAAAAAATTTGATTTTTAGAAGTATCTCTCTTTGTGTATTCCTTCAAAATTCCCCAACTTGTGAATGGTTTATCTTGCTCAATTTTCCACATTTTTGAGTGTTCTTGGACTTTTTGGAAAGCTCTAAGAGTCCTCTAACCAACCTTTTTGGTCTCATCTCAATTGGAGTTTCCATGCTCAATATATCTTCAAAACAAAAAGTTGACTTTTGTTGACTTTGAAAATGACCAGTAATGTTTGAGCCATACCTCTCAAATGAAGCATTTTTGGACATTCTTGTGAGACATGAAGTTGTAGAGAATTGAATTTCCTTTAAAACAAGAGGTGGTGGAAAATTTCGAGAAAGTATGAGAAAGTTATGATCGTCAAAGTTCGATTGACTTTTCATCTAGAAACCCTAATTTAGAAAGTTTGACTTTGAGCAAATCTTGAGTTTTCTTGATGAATCATGATCAATCCTTGATCAAATGATGAATGTAACTTCAAAATGAGGATGTTGACCCAAATTATGAAGTTTGACTGTATGTTGACCATAGTTGACTTTTGTCCAATACAACCATTTTCAACCATCCGAGCAATTGTCCGAGGAAACTTGACTCAGAGGCTTGAAACTTGACTTGGAGAATCTTTGAAACATATGAGGAGGCATGAAGACCATTGGACATGTTGGAAGTTCATCTTGACTTGAGAGATACCAAACCATAGTTTGGGTTGATTGTCTAGGAGAGAGTTTGTCTGATCAACTCTTGAGGAATCCTTGAGTATAGATGTATGAAATCTCTTGAGTAGATGGAGGGCAAATTTTGGGGTATGACAGATAAAAGAAAATTCGGTGGCGACTCTTGCTAACCGCAACATTGGCAATAAAACATAAAACAAACAAGTCAATTCACCCACTGTGTTACAGAACTGGTGACTCTATTGGGGAACTACCTAAAGAGGGGTTACCTTAGGGTTTTTAGATCACTTTTACTTACTTTTATCATTTGACTTGTATTCTTTATTTTAAGGGTATTGAATGGGTATTATTGTTCATAGGATCCCACCGGATCCAGATACCTTAGGTAAGTAGAAATAGATCATCGCGATTGTCCAACGTAAATCGATTACCTGCTAAAATGATGCCTACGATTAGTGTGACACTTTTGATGTCCCAATGTTCCTTATGTTCGTTAAGGAAATATTTGGCGCTCAAGGCAGTCTGTAATAATACAATGAACCGACTTTGAGATTTTTGTATTGCAAATGCGGATAGCAAGAGTCGCCACCGACTTTTCTTTTATCCAATTAAGGAAGGTGAAAATAGTGAAAAGACCTTCGTTAGATTCCGAGTAAGGGAGAAGGTTATGAAAAGGAAGGTATTAGACTCCTTCCATCCGTAGTATTCTACGGCTCTTAGTTGCTCTTAGATAATTTTTCAAAGAAAAAGCTTGTGTGTTTGACAAAATGTTTTGAAAAGGCATTTCGCTTTGACTTTGTAATGATTCATGTAGGAATGTATACAAAGTGTTCGAAATGTTTCGCTTTTGAAAAGAATTTGAACTTTGACAAAAAGTGTGAGGTGCGAAAAATATTTGATAGAGCAAGCAACTAAAAGTCTTATTACCTACTCGAATGGTCGCTTTTGTTGTTTTACGCCTTTAGAATAGTGCTATCCATACTATTAGTTGGTAGGTAACCCATTCGCTGGATGTAGAAGGACATTCGAAGGGACATCGGATGGTCACGAGAAAATTTGTAGGAAGTATCCTAGCACATTCAAGGGACGATCATCACTTTTCGTAACAACAATCGAGGTCAAGATCATGTATTCGTAGGCGACGCCGTGGGTCTATGATCTTGTATCGGGGACTATGATGATTTGTTTTGAAGGCAACTAGAATACCTCTACGCTTCGAGGACTTGACCATTTGTATTCGTAAAGGCAACGAAGAGAATTACCCTAAGGGTATGTGTGAAAGGAGTGTGTCAATTTATTTTTATTGGAATTATGAGTGATCTATGTCCAATTTTATCTTGCCACACACCTAATTACTAGCAGCTTTATAGGGTGAAAATAAATTGCGGAAATGTAAAGTGCGGAAAGATAAAGTCCTACGCTATTACATGGCTTTGGGGCAGTTACATAATAAGAGTGCGGAAAATAAAAGTCCTAATTAAACTATTACATCCCATAGGAAATTACATAATTGAAAAGAAAAGCAAGAAAAAATCGTCCCGTTAAACTCAAATGATACATAATCTAAAACAAGAGAAATTGCATAAGAAGAAAATGTTAGTAAAAAGAAATATTTTTGAATGAGGAAAAAGGTTTTATGTTAGTAATGACAATAATATGATAAGATAAATTTTTGGTAATTTTCTGGATCGTTTTGATAATTTAAAAACAATTAAAAGTCATTTAAATGGTTAATTAATAATTAAATAAAATATGCATGCAAAAATAACAATTTTAATGTTAAAAATTAAATAAGTATTTTTCTGATAATAATGCAAAAAAGAAATATTTTTGGTGATTTTTAGATGCATGATAAAATCATTTGAAGATAAATTAAAATAACATGAAAATATTAAAGAGAAAATAGAAAAATATGTCAGTTTTGCAAACTTGTAAAAAGAAGTGGTCCTGCCCAGGCTCGAACTCGTGACCATCTGGCAACAACTCACGCTCCCTTGCCTTTACCACTGAGCCAACGCGCGTTTGGTGTCATAAAATTGAAACGAGATCGTTTTAAACGAATTTGAACCCTGGACATTCAAATCACGCCAAGAACTTCTTCTTCGCTTGAATTTTGAAAACTTAGCGTCCTGAGTTCGACGTTATGGCCCCTGCAAATATCAAAAATCCAATACAAGCAATATAAATGAAATACAAGGCCATGGTTCGATTGGAAATATCATTCTGAACACGATAGTGGTATTAGTTTTGTCCAATTTTACGGATTTAAGGAAACCCTAATTCGACCCAGAAAACCCTAGCAATGGTGATTCTCGTTCCAGGCCATTAAAATGCAATTAAATCATTCAGAAAGCTTGCAAACTTTGTTCTAAACACAAAACAAACGCAAAACATGTTAAAGATGCATGAATAATGTAATTCGAATTTTGAAAAAGTATGAACAAACCAAAACTGGATTTCGCGATTCTTGATGTTTTTGAGAGTTGTAAAGGTCTGGATCGACTCTAGGGACTCCAAGGAATGTGTTTGGATGCTTGAATTGGCTGAATCAAGCAAAACTATGCAAGTTGCTTCAAGAACAAGGTTTTTGGCTTTAGGTTAGGTTCCTCCAAGCAATTTTTTCGTTCTTTCTCATGTTGTATGCATTGTATATTTATAATGGATGGATTTTAAATGAATTGAAGAGCAAATATTGATCAATCAATGTAAAAAATATTTGATTTTGTATGAAATGAAATCTTCCTTTTTTGATCCAATTTCAATCAATTTCTTGCCAAATAAATGTAAATTTCGAAATTTGCCAGCTTGTATGAGTTTCTTGGATCTCAAGAATGAGAGAAAAATCAACTTTGCATTTAATTTTGATTTTATACCTTATTTTTTAATTTAATTTGTTTTTAAATGAATAAAATTCAAATTAAATAGAAAAATAAAGACAAAAATCGTGGCATTGGGCTTGGAGGTTCCAAATAAGATAAGGAACAAGTTTAAACCAAGAAAAACTAGGCCCATTTGCAAAATTTTGATTTTGACAAGTATCTCTTTGGCACCTCTTCAAAATGCCCAACTTGTGCAAGGTGTATTTTGCTCAATTTTCCACATTTTTGAGTGTTCTTGGACTTTTTAGAAAGATCTAGGTGTCCTATAAACAACCGCTTTGGTTTCATCTCAATTGGAGTTTCCATGCTCAATAAAACTTCATTACAAAAAGTTGACTTTTTGTTGACTTTGAAAAAGACCTGTAACGTTTTGATCCATATCTTCCAAATGAAGCATTTTTTGAACATTCTTGTGAGACATGAAGTTGTAGAGAATTGAATTTCCTTCAAAATGAGAGGTGGTGGAAATTTTTTTGAGAAAGTATGAAGAAGTTATGCTCAGTCAAAGTTCAGTTGACTTTTCATTGGAAAACCCTAATTTGGAAAGTTTGACTTTTGAGCAAATCGTGAGTTTTCTTGATGAATCATGATAAACCCTTGATCAAATGATGAATGTGACTTCAAAATGAGGATGTTGACCAAAAATCAGGAAGTTTGATTGTATGTTGACCACAATTGACTTTTTGTCCAATACAACTGATTTTCAACCATCTGAGCAATTGTCTGAGGAAACTTGACTTGTGAGGCTTGAAACTTGACATGGAGAATCTTTGAAGTATATGAGGAGGCATGATGACCATTGGATATGTTGGAAGTCCTTCTTGATCTGAGAATTGCCAAACCCTAGTTTGGGTTAGTTGTCTAGGAGAGGGTTTGTCTGATAACCCTTGAGGAATCCTTGAGTATGGATGTATGAAATGTTTTGAGAAGTAAGAGGGAAAATTTTGGGGTATGACAGTGTCATTAACACTAATTAAAATTTTATAACCCTAATTTACCCACCTTAGCATTAGAAGGTAGTGAGATAGTCGTCTTCGGTGTAGACTGAGGTTGGTTGATACTCGATGCTACGCTTATTGAAATTCGACTTTTGGGATGTTTCGGTCGGCCATTTGGTAGCCGTGTTGAAATAAAGCATGCGAGAAAGATCCATGATATGAGATTCCTAGAACCCGGTTACTATTGTAGGACAGGTTGAACCAACTTAAACTTCGGTAAAGGGTAGACACCTATGCCTCATGCAAGCCTTAAACCTAGGGCTATTGTGTGAATTCTTTGTGCTTGCTATTTAAACATGACATCATGGCATCATGACATCATAACATCATAATATTTCTAACCATTTCAAAACCTAGGGATTTACTTTTGCTTTGCGTTGTAGGGTTATGGCTTTCGTGAAGACTATCGAATCAACTTTGTGGGTATAACTTCTCAACTCAAGGAGTTAGTCTCAAATGTTCCGGATCATTCTCTATTCATCAAAAGAAATGGTTATCTACTCGACTTGGTTATCTCCAGCTTTGAAGAAGATATGACGAGTATCATATTCCAATTCTATGATCTGAAACATCACTGTTGTACCTTCCTAGACTATCAGTTGGTACCCACAATGGAAGAATTATATAAGCTACTTGGAATACCTATTCTTGATCAGATACCTTTCACCGGTCTAGAAAAAGTTCCAAGGTTTGAATACATCGGAGCAGCATTGCATCTAAGGAGGCGAGACATTGAAGCTTATTGGGTAACAAAAATTAGAGTTAATTGTTTGCTTGCTAAGTTTCTGATAGAGAAGGCTCGAGAGTTCTTAAGTTCTATGAGTTTCCATGCTTTCTAAGATGTTCTGGCTTTATTAATCTATGGCTTAGTGCTATTTCATAATCCGGACCAATTCATAGACGTGGACGCATCAAGATATTCCTCATTCATAATATCGTGCCTACCTTACTCGAAGATATTCTGCACTCTCTTCACACCCGTACTATGAAAAGAATAGGGACTCTCATATGTTGCATACCGTTATTATCCAGGTGGTTTATTTCACACCTTCCTCAATCAGTGATGAAGAGTGAATAAAGTCTGGAATAGTCTCAAAGGTTAATGTCATTCTCTCACTCAGATATCTATTGGTGTCTCTATTTCCATGAAGACTTTACTTTCATTGAGCGCTATGGGAAATTCCCTAATGTACCACTCCTTGGTATAAAGGGAGGTATCACTTACAACCTTTCTCTAGCGCTACGTCAGTTTGGTTATGCTTGAAGGGATGATCCTCATGATATGCTTGTCCAAGGTATTGTATTTGACTACGACAACGATCTCTAAGGTTATCGTCGAAGATTTGTACACGCTTGGGGCATGGTGAAGAATATTGATAACAAGACGTTGGGGCATAAAAATTCCATTCCTTGGGAACCATACCTCAAATGGGTGCGACCTTGCGCTCAAAATCTTATTATGCTATATGCTGCTATCCTACCGATAACCGTGTAACCTATTATTGAAGGCAACAAGTCTTATACCATTCTCCATCCAGACATGCCTACTGATTTTGAAGAATTGAAGAGATCCTGGATTCAACTTAAGGAAGAAAGGGATACATTCGAAGCTCATTGCTATGCAAGCGAAAAGAGTATTTGAAATTTTGGTATCAGATATGAGATGTCGAAGGTAATGTCACGACACTTATATCTACTTAGAACACAGTTAAAAAGAATAGACTAAAACAGTGTAGAAAGCAATAAAAACACAGAGAGTTGTTAACCCAGTTCGGTTCTAACTAACCTACGTTTAGGGGCTTCAAAGCTAGGGATGAAGTTCACTATTAGTAGTATTAATTTGGAGGTAAACCTTCCCTATTTACACCTCCTCACTTAATCAAACTACCCAATGACCCTTCTACCTAAGATACCACACTTAGATATGAGAATCCTCCGCTCACTCCCTCAGTACCACAAGCCGTGATACTAAAACAACTAAAAACTGAAGATACTCTTCAAAAACACACAATCACACTTACTTCAAAGCTTATGGTGATTGAAAACTAACAACTTAAAAACATCCTTCTCAAGTAACTAACAAGAGAGGCTCACAATTAACAACTAACAACCAAAACAATGAACAACCAAAAATTAAAAACTAAAACTCTCTAAACTGGAACGACCAACTGCAAAATAAGGATTGCAGCCCTTTAAATAGAGTAACAGCTACTAGGGTTGCTTTACTCACAAGTATTCAGCACCTGTTGTCTTCTCTCCATGAAACCAGGATATTAAAACTCCAAAGATATTTCTGAAGACGTTTCACCAGCTTCCTTAATTGAAGCACACAATTAATAACAAACTGACTTCCTAAAAATTATGCACTTTAGTCAGTTACACATGTCAGGACATCTGCTGTACATCTCCTACTTTAGTAAACTTCAAGATATTTTTGAGCAGAATGTTTTACCAAAATTGCTGCACATCAATAGAACCAACAATATTGGAGTTGACGAAGCTACTTCACGAGGAACAGAGCATTAACACCTATATCAATACAAAGAGGAAGCGTCCATGGGAGGTTTAAGCGGTAGGAGTTTTACTTTATGCTTGAACTTTATTTTTTATTCACTACTTAACTAATAAAAAGTTTGTTCTTATTATTTACCAGATTTAAATCTCCTAAGGTCCTTGAAAACATTGCATAACATTGCATATCATAACATTTCATTTCTTAACAGGTACTCCGAAGACCGATTTTCTTATTCTCTCGCTGTTTATTTCAGCAGAAATGGCTCTCAAACAAACTGTCAAAGATCTCCAGGTTCAGAACGCTCAGTTCCAAGAGATGTTCACCAATTTGGCCAAGGGGCAGAAAGATCTGAAAGAGCTCATCACCAAGAGAAAGAAGAAGAAGATATATGGTATTCTCAACATGGGAAGAAGATTCAGAGGTCCAGTCAAGACAGTCAGATAGACTGAGTTCTCAGAAAAAAAATGGTGAAACTGAAGAAAGTGTCAATGGCAATGAAATAAGCCATCACGGGTTTGAAGAAGGAGACGAAGACTATATGAGAAAGCAGTATCCTTCTGATGATAAGAAGTATAAACAACTCGAAGATCGTCTGAATGCTGTGGAAAATTTGAAAATGTCAGGGTTGAACTTCGATGATTTAAGCCTGATTTCTAGAGTGGTGTTTCCTCGTAAGTTCAAAGTTCCTACTTTGCTAAGTGTAATGGCATTTCCCCCAAAGCTTCATCTAAAGTCCTATGCTTAGAAGATTCAACCATACACTGCTGATAGGAAGTTGTGGATGCATTTCTTTCAAGAAAGTTTGTCTGGAGCACAATTGGAGTGGTATTATCAGCTGGAAAATACCCACATTCATACCTGGAATGATTTGGAAGATGCTTTCTACAAACAGTACTAGTACAATGCTAAATTGGCACCAAACCATATGCAGTTACAGAGTATGTCTATGGGTCGTGATAATAAGTTCAAAGAGTATGCACATAAATTGAGAGATCTAGCAAGAAGAGTTCAGCCACCCTTGTCCAATATGGAACTGGTTGACATGTTCATGGGAACGCTGACAGGACCATTCTTCAATCATCTGATTGGAAATTCTTCGGTCGGATTCACCGAGATGATATTGACAAGAGAACGTATTGAAGCTGGAATCAAGAATGGGAAGATTCAAGTCGAGACATCAGCAAGTGCTGTGAAGAGGTCTTTTGGTGGGAAGAAAGAAGCCAATGATGTGTATAACCAAAAGATTCGTGATAAAAATGATCGCCATCAACCTGTGGGGGCAGTTCTGATCTTCAATCCCGCGCTAATGCAAACTTAACAAGACAATGCGTGTAGACAGAATGCGCCCAGAAGACAATTAACGAAGATCAACATGTCGTTGTCTTAAGCGTTGCAACATAACTTAAAATCAGAGCTGATTACTTTGAGGGATCCGCCTCCGTATGTTTACACATCTTCTCCTAAATACAATCCCAATGCAAGGTGTGTATACCATTCCAATAGCCCCGGGCATGACACGAACAACTGTTGGGCCCTGAAGAACAAGATTCAAGACATGATTGAAGCTCAGGAGACTGAATTTGACCACCCTGTCGAAACTCCAAATGTGATTACCACACCAATTCCTGATCATGGCAATAGTGCAAATGCCATTGATGATAACTCCTATGTCTTTACTTTGAGTGAATTAACCACTCCCATGATGACTGTCAAGAAGAATCTGCTACAAGCCGGTTTATTTCTAGGATGTTTCGACAATTGTCGCTACTATGCAGTTGATTCTAATGGATGTGTCTTGTTAAAGAGAGGTATTCAGCGCCTGATGGACAATGAGAAGTATTGTTCATGAAAACTCTGTCTATAGAAAGTTTGTCCGAAGATATTTCCAAGGGTTTGAAGATTGAAGACGTGGAAGAACAAAGCATCGAAGAAGAGATTCTACCAGAAACTTGGGATACCTTGGGGTAGCCGAGTGGGAAATTTGATTTCATGGTAAAATATACCGCCCCTGAAAGCTCTAAGATTACAATTGAAGACATCCAAGAACCGGATGGGAAGATGATGACTATCCTGAAGAATATGCTGATGTAAATGCAATAAGGATCACCTCTATAGGTCCTGGGAAGATTTCTCCCACACCCAGAGTGGCTCCTTTGATTATCACCTCGTCTGGACCAGTTCCATATTCCTTTGACAAAGCTATACCTTGGAACTATGGAGCCAAAGTTTACTACCATGGTGTCAAGCAGGAGCCTTTGGCCATTGAAGACAACAACGCTGAAGCTGTTTGTCCTGATATCAACAATATTATTGGATCAAGCAAAGTAACTAGAACCGACAAAGTATTCTCTCCAGAGATATCTCCTCCCAAAGATACTATTGAACTAGTTCACATCCCTGCCATCGAGCCAACCATTGAGGCTCGGGGCAAACAAAAAGTGACTCCGCCCACCCAAACAGAAGCACTGAAAGAAGTTGTCGAAGACACCTCCAAGCAAGACATGTAGTAAATATTGAAGATTATTAAGAAAAGCGACTACAATATTGTGGAACAGTTGGGACAAACTCCTTCCAAGATATCCATGCTAGCTCTATTGCTGTGGTCTGAGGCTCATGCTAAAGCCTTGGTGAAATTTCTGAAGAATGCTCATGTGCCGCAAGAAACTTCTGCTGACCAATTTGAAAGTTGTATTGCTATCCTGATAGTAGAAAATGATTTGGGCTTTTCTGATGCTGACTTGACTCCTGAGGGAAGGAAGCTTAACAAAGCCTTGCACGCCTCTATTGAGTGTAAGGGCACTACATTATCGCATGTGTTGGTAGATACTGGTTCTGCTCTGAATGTTCTACCAAAAAGTGCTCTAGATAGACTTGATGTTAAAAAAGTAGAGATGAAAACCAGTGACATAATCGTAAGAGCTTTTGATGGTTCGAGAAGTATAGTACTTGGAGAGCTCGACCTACCAATCAAATTGGGTTCCCACACTTTTGACTCTACTTTCTTTGTGATGGATACTCGTCCAGCTTATTCTTGCTTTCTTAGACGCCCCTGGATACATGGGGAAGGCGCTGTTACCTCTACCTTACATCAAAAGTTGAAGTACCCAGTGAAAGGGAAGATTGTCACCGTTTGCGAAGAAGAGGAGTATATGGTGAGACATCTGCAGTCATTCCAGTATGTTGAAATGGAAGGCGAATTTATTGATACTCCCTGTCAAGATTTTGAAGTAATTCCACGAGTAATGCCTGTCGATGCTCCTGTCATTCCCAAGATTACTAGAGTTCCACCAAAGATGGCCTCGCTGAAGGACGTAAGAGCTGTAGTTGAAGAAGGAGGATGTACTATTTGGGGTCAATTGCCCGATTTCCCATTCAAATTAGATAAATTTGGTCTAGGCTTCACTTCCAAAGGTCAAAAAATGATACGCCACGAACGTGCTGGTGGACCTCTATTCCGCATCAATAGAGATGGAGTTCATGCTATAGAAGATGATGACAATGATTTTGACATCAAAATTGATCTTCCCTACTACCGACGTGTAATCAACAATTGATGGCTAAGGATTTTATATCAATCTCCTTTAGTCAGGAGTAATTTCTTTTTCATTTTTTATGCCATTAAGTTTTATGTAATTCTGAATAATAAGACTTTAAGCCTAGTTCCTTACCTGGGGCACGATGGCTCGTTTGTGAGGGTTATTATTTGTCATTTGCATATTTTCATTCAATAAATCATTGGAATTTCGCCTTCAAATTTTCCGCTCTTTGTCTTTTCTTTTACTTTATAAAAAATATAGTTATGTGTTCTTACACATACCCACATAATAAACTGCAGATCCATGTCCACTCTGGATCTCATTGATAACAACTCTGCTATTGCCAAATATGACTTTGAAAATCCAATCTACCAAGCCGAGGACAAAGGTGAGGAAGATTTTGAAGTGCTAGGAGAGCTTGCTAGACTGTTACAACAAGAGGAAAGAGCTATACAACCGCATGAAGAATTAATCGAGGTTGTGAATTTGGGTACCGAAGAAGACAGGAAAGAAATCAAGATAGGAGCTGGTCTTGAGAGCAGTGTCAAAGAAAGATTAATCCAGATGTTGCAAGATTATGTTTAGATTTTTTCTTGGTCCTATGAAGACATGCCAGGGATGGATATTGATATTGTGGTACACCGGTTACCAAACGAAAGAAGGTTTTCTTCCTATAAATTAGAAAGTTCGTCGTATGCGTCCTGATATGTCTGAGAAAATTAAAGCTGAAGTCATGAAGCAATTCAATGCGATTTTCTTAGTTGTTACTTCTTATCCACAGTGGGTTCCGGACATGGTAATAGTGCCTAAGAAGGATGGCAAAGTGCGTATGTGTGTAGACTACCAAGATCTAATAAGGCAAGCCTGAAAGACGATTTTCTGCTTCCATATATCGATATCCTGGTTGACAACACCGCTCAGTGTAAGTTATTTTCTTTCATGGATGGTTTCTCTGGTTATAATCAAATCAAGATGGCTCCCAAAAATATGGAGAAACTAATTTCGTCACACATTGGGGAACTTTCTATTACAAGGTTATGCCATTCGAGTTGAAGAATGCACGTGCAACATATCATCGTGCTATGGTAGATTTATTCCATGATATGATCCATCACGAGATAGAAGTCTATGTTGATGACATGATAGCCCGATCTCAGACTAAAGAAGAACACCTTAATCACCCACACAAGCTATTTGAGAGGTTGAAGAGGTATAAATTAAGATTGAATCCGAGCAAGTGTACCTTTGGAGTAAGATCCGGTAAACTCCTAGGTTTCATCGTTAGTGGTAAAGGTATTGAAGTTGATCCCGCCAAGGTTAAATCCATTCAAGAAATGCCACCTCCCCGCACTGAGAAGGAAGTCAGAGGTTTCCTAGGACGATTGAATTACACTGCCAGATTTATTTCACACTTGAGTGCTACTTGTGAACCAATCTTCAAGCCGTTGAAGAAAGATCAGGTAGTAAAATGGAACGACGATTTTCAGATAGCTTTTGACAAAATCAAGGAGTACCTCTAAGAACCTCCTATTCTGATGCCACCAGTTGAAGGAAGACCTCTAATCATGTACTTGACAATATTAGAGAATTTAATGGGGTGTGTGTTGGGGCAACACGACGAGTCTGGTCGAAAAGAGCACACAATATGCTCGATAAAACTTGCTGCGCTTTGGCTTAGGCTGCTCGCCGACTAAGATAGTACATGTTGACTCATACCACTTTGTTGATATCCAAGATGGATCCAATTAAATACATATTTGAGAAACCCGCTATCTCTGGAAGAATAGCAAGATGGAAAATGATCTAGATCGAGTACGAAATTCAATACACTACTCAGAAGGCAATCAAAGGAAGTGCAGTAGCCGATCATTTGGCTCATCAAGCCGTAGATGACTACCAGTCTATGAATTTTGAGTTCCCAGACGAGAATACTATGCTAGTTACCAATTATGAAGAACTTGGACCGGATGAAGGACCTGAGCTAGAATCCCGATGGGTTATGGTTTTTGATAGAGCCTCCAACGCACTTGGAAACGATATTGGTGCTATAATTATTTCTCCCAAAGATGGCCATACACCTTTCACTGCCAAGTTATGTTTTGACTGCACCAACAATATGGCCGAATACAAGGCGCACATAATGGGTATGAAAGCTGCTATTGATTTGAGCATCAAATTCCTACAAGTATACGATGACTTAGTTTGGTGATTAGTCAGATCAAAGGTGAATGAGACATAAAACATCCAAATCTCATTCTGTATCAAGAGTAGGTGTTAAGTCTGATCCCCTACTTAGAAGAAATTAGTTTTGAGCATATTCCACGAGAAGAGAATTAGTAGGCAGACACACTAGCTACCATGTCATATATGTTCAAAGTCAGGTGGGACAACGAAGCTCCTCAAATTAACATTGAAAGGCTAGACGTACCGTCATATTGTTGTGAACATGATATTGAATGAGTATAAGAGAAGCCTTGGTTTTACAAAGTGAAGAGGTATCTCGAAGCTCAAGAATACCCTGAGGGGGCATTAGTCAACGATAAGAAGTTTCTAAGGAGATTCGCCGCCAATTTCTTTCTAAGTAACGGTATTCTATACAAGTGCAACAACGATTTGGCCTTACTTCGGTGTATGGATAAGAAGAAAGCTGGAATAATCATGGAGGAACTGCACGAAGGCGCCTTTGGTACTCATTCTAGTAGACAACAATGGCAAAGAATATTTTGAGAGCAGGTTACTACTGATCTACTATAGAGGCCGATTGATATCGCTATTCCAGATCGTGTCACAAGTGCTAGATATATGATGACAAAGTAAATGTGCCTCCGGTTTCGTTGAATGTCCTGACTGCTCCTTGGCCTTTTGCAATGTGGGACATTGATATGATTGGAGAAATTAAGCAGACTGCATCTAATGGGCATCATTTCATCCTTGTGGTTATTGATTACTTTACAAGTGGGTAGAGGCAGCCTTGTTCGTGATATGTTACCAAGAATGTCGTGGCTTGATTCATCAAGCATAATCTCATTTGTCGATATCGCATCCCCGAAAGGATTATCACAGACAATGGCACCAATATCAACAACAAAATGATCACTAAACTCTGCACTCGGTTCAAGATTAAGCATCACAACCTCTCCACATTGGCCAAAATGAACGGAGTCAGGAAGCCACCAACAAGAACCTTAAGAAGATTATACAGAATATGACAGTGACGTATAAAGATTGGCACGAGATGTTACCATTTTCTCTTCATGGTTATCGCACCTCAGTACGAACGTCTACAGGGGCAACCTCGTTCTCTCTTGTATATGGTATGGAAGCCGTCCTACCTGTTTAAGTTCAGATACCTTCACTTAGAGTTATGAGGAGGCACAATTAGACAAAGATGAGTGGATCGAGACTAGGCTTGACCAGATAAATTTGATTGATGAGAAAGATCTGCCATCTGTCATGGATGATATATCATAAATGCATGATCAAAGCCTTCAATAAGAAAGTCAAGCACCGAGTGTACTAAGTTGGATATCTAGTAGTCAAGCGTATCATCTTACCTCAACGTGATCCCAGGGGAAAATAAACTCCCACCTACGAGGGACCATTCATAGTCAAAAATATTTTCCAAATAAGCCATGATATCGACCACTATGGATGGAGAGGATTTTCCAACCTTGTGAACGCGACATAGTTAAAAAAATACTACATAAAGGAAACCTCTAGGACCGCCTAGACAAAAATAAGGATATCTCAAGAGCCAAAAGTGCTCGGGAAAAAATTAGGGATATATATGAAAAATGTACACTCAGGAAGTCGAAAACCTACAAAGGCGGCTTGGGCAAAAAAGGTATCTCGGTAGACTGAAAACCCGAAAGGAAGGTCTTGGAAAAGTTAGGGATTAAATCGTATGACTATGTCCCGTTAGATCATCTACTTACAGACTACATTACTGTCAGCTTCAAGTTCAAATGGCGCAGATTAATCCAATCACCTTCTTCTAGCAGCAAGGAGATGAGATATTTGAAATATATGAGCAATAGCAGAGTTGAAGCTCAATGGGATTATTTCCGCATGGCTTTTATCACTTTTTCAATTTTTTTTCGACGATTTCCTCTTACTAGGATATCTGTCTCTTTGTACACAATTTCCTATTTATAGGCCCACTCTTTTCAATCAATATAATTTCTCTTCTAAATTCAAATTTTTTTACTTTATCTGTTTTGTTTGCATAAGTCCAATGATTTATTTGAATGATCATATATATTTAACAATAAACATCCACTTATGAATACATGCAAAATAAACATAAACAACAGTTACTACAGACTCTAGGAGTTGGGATAACGACCCAAGTCACCAACACATCCCCACAGAGTCTGTATCATAAAATTACTCCCACAATCCACACAGAGTTATCACACCTTTAAAATTACTACACCACCATCTCATATACAGTAGGATGGTTCATTTACAATATCTACACATATTTTTGTTACATTAGTCCCTGGGCGGTAGCAGATCAACTTTCAACTCATCACGTTAGTCCCCGAGCAGTGATTATCTACATTACTACATTAGTCCCCGAGCGGTAGCGGATCAACTTTCAACTCATCACCTTAGTCCCCGAGAAGTGATTATCTACATTGCTAAATTAGTCCCCGGGAAGTAGAAGATCAACTTTCAACTTATCACGTTAGTCCCCAAGCAGTGATCATCTACACATGTTCTTGTTACATTAGTCCCCGAGGAGTAACAATCAACTTTCAAACTTATCACGTTAGTCCCCGAGCAGTGATCATCCACCTTGTTACATTGGTCCTCCAACACTAGCAGGCGAACTATCGACTTATTATGTCAGTCTCTGAGTAGTAATAAGTTATCCAAAATTATATCATTCCCCAACAAGGGTTTAATTACTCAATATGATTCACATGATTTAATCCCCAGCCAATTTCCATCCCCAGCACAATGTTACCCAAGGATTATCATTCCTCAGTAAAATCAGTGTCCACGCCTGAGACTTAGTCAGATATTGCATCGAAGGAATTTACATCTCTTTTATCCCCAGTCAGGGTGTTCAACGATCACTTTTCTATCCCCAAGCAGAAGTCGAGGTTCCTCAGCAAAACATTCTCAGACTAAATACGGGAATCTCCAGTAAAATTATTTCTGACAAAAATCGAAGAGTCATTCTCCTCATCTCCAGGAGACCATCAGGGATTTATTTTCTCAAGATAGATATGTTTTGAAATAGAACAACATTCTCATTCATACATCATCTATAAAATCTGATAACATATGCACACCAAACACATTCTCGTTGATTTCGAGAGCATCATTACGCATTACATACATCATAGTGCATAAAGCTAACCTTATCTTTTCAGGTTAAATTCACAAACAGAAGAAAATTATCCACAAATTTCTATGCAATAAAAAGATGAATTCCCAAAACCGATGGGTTTACTAAGAAAATTTGTAGATCAATTCCCGAAACAAGACGGGGGACTAATCTACACAATCAAACGGTATAAATTCCCGAAACTAGACGAGTTTACCAATAAAACAAGTTATAGATCAATTCCCGAAACAAGACGGGGCGACTAATCTACACAATTAAACAATATGAATTCCCAAAATTATACGAGTTTACCAATAAAACAAGTTATAGATCAATTCCTGAAACAAGACGGGGTGGCTAATCTACACAATCAGATGAAATAAATTCCATAAACAAGATAGGTTTACCAACAAACAGCAGGCCACAGATTAATTCCCAAAACAAGACGAGGAAACTATCCAGGTGACTATCCAGTATGAACCCCAAAAATAAGACGAGTTTACCAACAAGCAAGTTGTAGATCAATTCCCGAAACAAGATGGCGCGACTAATCTACACTGCCAAAATGGTCTCTATCCTGACCAACACATCTCCTTGAATGAAGTCTAGCGTGCGACTCACTCCGATACAAATCACAACATTAACTCCTCCATATGGAATGTTTAAGTCCATCTCTCCCTGCACATCACTGTCTCTTCAAGTATATCATCAGCCGACAGCTTCACTGTGCGCATAAGCGAGTGCAAATTTTAGGGCACTCGAGTGTTCAATCATCTTATACCTTTAAGTCACAAATGACGTGCACACCAATCTAACCCCTCAGGTATAAGAAGATTGAACAAGGGGAAGCTGTTGTACCCCAAAATTTGTCCTCAAATTTTAAGGTCAAAATATCTCTCCATGTCAAGAATTACTCAAGGGATGATAAGATAAACCCTCTCCTAAGCAATTACCCCACAACTAGGATTTTGCTTCTCTCAAGAAAATGTTGGGTTATAATGGATCAAGTGAATGTCATGCCTCATCATATGTCCTAAGATATATCCATATCAAGTTTCAAGCCTCAAATCCTAAATTTGCTCAATCAATTGCTCGATGGTTGAAAATCATTGTATTGGAGAAAAGCCAACTATGGTCAACATACAGTCAAACCTCATCATTTTTGGTAAGCAACCAGATTTAGACATAACACTCATCATTTTATCAAGGATTGATCATGATTTATCAAGAAAATTCAAGAATTGATCAAAAGTCAAAAGTTGCTAAATTAGGGTATCTTGATGAAAAGTCAACAGAACTTTCACCAGGCATAAATTTCACATATATCATCACAAAATTTTCCACCTAAGCTCGTTTTGAAGGAAATTCAATTATATACAACTTTGTCTTTCACAAGTTTTTCCCAAAAATGCTTCATTTGAGAGATATGGATCAAGACATTATAGGTCCTTTCAAAAGTCAACAAAAATTCATTTTTTTCCAAAGAAGTGTACATGAAGATGGATGCTTCAATGAAGATTAAACCAAAGAGAGATTTTATAGGACATATTGAGCTTTCTAAAAAAGTCCAAGATCACTCTCAAATGACAAAATTTGAGCAAGATATAGTTTTTGCAAGTTTGGAAATTTTGGGAGAAATGCATGATGAAAATATTGATCAATCTTGAAAATTTTCCAAATGGGCCTATGTATTCATTATCTAAACTTGTTTCTAATATGGCCCATGACCTCTTAGTCCAATTACACGCCCTCCTACTATTTATTTAATTTATTTTTGAATTATTTCATTTAAATTCAATTTTAAATAAAATAAAATGCATGGAAAGAGGCCAAGGCGTGTGGGCTTGTTATTTAGATGTCTTAAGGGCCAAGGAAGTCCAAGCAAGCTGGCAAAAATGCATGGAGAAGGTTGGAAGAAGAATGGTTCAAAATTGGAAGTTTTTCATACAACATACCGATCAAATATTTTCCATTGAATGTCATATATTTTATCTCAAATTTCTGACCTAATACACTCACTATAAGTACAAGATCAAGGCCAACCTCAAAGAACACAATTTGTTGAACTCAAAAACCTACACGAAACTTCCCAAACTAATGGAAAATTCAAAGTCAATTTTCCATCCATTCTCAAGGTTATTCAAGCATTCTATCACCTTCATAAGCCTTCCAGGAATCCTTCCATACCCTTACACAAGCCTGAAGCAAGCCAGATTCGCCTCACTTGATTGCGCTGGTTGGTAAGGTTTCTTGAATCTAAAACTCTCAATTCATGCCATTTAAACTATTTTTATTCATTCATATATGTTCATACTAATGTTTACGAGTGTTTAGATCCATTGCTTTTAAGGTTTAAGGCAGGGATGAAGTTTCACCATTATTAGGGCATAAGAAGCTGTGAGCATCGAACCTGGTGGTTCAAGCTGTTTTAGACCGAGCCAATGCCACCATTAGATTCACAACACTTTAATTAGTGGATTTGGGTCATTTTTGTTTTTTTTTTTGATCGATTTTGCAGGTATTTAATTCATCCCTGTAGTGCAAAAACTGCGAGTATAAGCCATTGAATTGACTTAACTCAAAAATTAACAAAAGAGTCGCCACCGCACTTTTATTTTATCCAAAGGACTAGGAAAAAGAGAGAACAAAATCCTAACAAAAAGATCAGAGATCTGGGACTAGGGGTTAGTTATGCAAAGGGAAGGTGTTATGCACCAAAAGCATCTACAGTACTCCTCAGGAACCTTTTTGAAAATTTGTATATATGTGCTAAAAAAGAGTTTGTACAAAATGGATGGTGGGGGGAGAAAAGAAGTATTTTTTATAATTTTTGGTTTGATAGAACTTCCAATGAGTTCCAGTCCTACATACCAACAATGTGCAATGTTGAAATCAAATCCAAGTAGTTCGGCTAAAAAAAACCAATTTTGTGTGTTGGTTGATTTTAAGAAAATGTTAGTTTAGAAAAGCTATAAAGAGCTCAAAAAAGTTTGAATGAGGTTAGGTGTTTTTTAGTCTTATGAGAAATGGCCAAAATATCATTAAATGGGTTGAAATTTTATTAAGAAAACAAAACTTGAAAATTCATGGACCTAAGTCCAAGTTTTTATGAAAGCAAGAATCCTTTGAAAAAGAGAGAAGATTTTGAAAATTAACGAACGGGAAGGAGATGAAAAGTCTAACCTATGTGCATAAAGTAAAAGGTAAGAGTAAAGAAATATCTAACTAGGTGAGAAGATTAGTACTTGATAACAAGAAATCGTATCATATATTTGCTATGAAATTAGCCCATTTTAATATCGCATTGATCCATTTAATGTTTTTTCAGTACTACATATCTCAAGTCAAATTAGCGTAAAATATTATATAAACGAAGTCAACATGCAAGATCAGAAGGAAAAGAACAAATTTGCAAAAGTCTGCAGATTTTGTTGTTGTGACGCTCGTCACATGCCTGCCACGACCGTAACACATTGCTAAGCCGTGTTACACTCGTCACCTTCTTGTAACGACCGTAACACGCTACTACTCAAAGAAAGACCGCCACACACCTTCCACGACCGTAACACGCTTAGATTTAATTTATGCGTAACGTGGAGACGTGCAAGCGTGAAGGAAGAGTCTTCATATGTTCCTAAAATCTCTCAACCTCGAACATCCACCTTCTGCTTTTTCTCATCAATTCAAATCAAAGCCCACGATGAGAAAGTTCCAACTGCCAATTTCCTTCCTCTATAAATACCAGGAGTTCAAAGGAAGAAGTACGAGTTTATTTTTCAAATTGTCTTGGAAGCTCACTAAATTATAACTCATTTTCCGCTTTTACATTTTGTTCTTGCTTTTAATTTGTTTCAGATCGTCCAATAGCTATTTCCAACATTAGGAAATTGCTATTTTTAGTTAGGATTTATTTTATCCACAGACTTTGATATAATTTCCGATTCCGAAGGTTTCGATTTTCTGAGTTATGGAAGAAGGACGTGAGGAGCAGTATTGTATTTCAGGTTTTTAATTGCATTTAATTCCAAGTATAATTTATTTATGATAAGATTCCATCATTTATTCAATATGCATACTTTAATTTATTCGAATTATGTATCCTGTGTGTTTGCTTTAATAAACATGGCTAGCTAGATTTTTCCTATGTCGGTATGTAGTAGTAGTAACAGTAGGCATTAAATTGTTCATAAGCTAAAATCTTAATTAACTTAAATTCTGGTTATGACTTTTTGTAATTAAAAATAAACCTTTTTGTTATGAAAGTAAGAAAAGTGGAATAGGTTAGGATTGAGACCACGAAAGTGTGAGGTTTTAACCGGATAGCTAAAGTTAGGCATTCGATTTAAATACAACGAGAGTGCTTTAAAATGAATTAGATTTAATTAAGTTTTCAAAGAATATTTTCTAAACACTTATGGGCTAGCGAGAGCAGACATAGGGCTTTATGAGTGTAATCCGAGATAAGACCATGAAAGTGTGAGTTGAGGGTTTTTAAACTGATAGTCTCTACAGAACAAGTAAGTTAACCATCTTTATACGCTTAGGTTCGATTAAATTCGCTTAGGTTCACTATATTACATACCGACCGCTTTAATATTATTTCTTTAAACCAATTAGTTTTTCTCTACCTTACCTCCCAAAAACCAAACGTGACATTATCCGCCTTAGTTAAATTAGCAAACTTTTATAGCACTAGAGTGATTACGAAGTCCCTGTGGGTTCAACATCTTTTTATTACTACCGTGATAGACTGTGCACTTGCAGTTAAGATACCGTTAGACACATTAGGTCGACCGCACATCAAGTTTTTGGCGCCGTTGCCGGGGACTTTGATCTAGTCACTTGTGCACTCATAAAGTAGCACTGTCTAGACTAAGGAAACTTTTTATTTTTCCCTCTGTTGTATGCCAAATACTCGCTCCCGAAGCGGTCCTTTGCATATACAAATAAACGATATCGAGCGTTATCTCAGATTAAGAAGACGAATTCAAGAATACTGCGAACTCAACAATCTTCCTCCGACTAAGCTTCCTAATATTCTTGAGTTAGTTGAAGAATTGAAGATGGCTGACGCACCACCTCCACCTCGTCCTCTTAAGGATTACGCAGTTCCTTCTCAAGCGGAGCCTCATAACAGTATTGCTGCTCCTGTTATCGCTCGAAACAATTTCGAGCTGAAACCTTCGCTTCTTTCCGCCGATCAGCAGAACCAATTTTCTGGATCTCCTACTGATGACCCAAACCTGCATTTGTCAGTGTTTATGCGGTATGCAGACACTGTAAAAACGAATGGTGTAAACCCCGAGGTGATACGATTGCGCCTATTTCCTTTTTCTTGAAGAGACAAAGCTCGCGCTTGGCTCCAATCTCTTCCTTCAAACTCAATCACCACATGGGATGAGTTGAAGAAGGTCTTCTTGGCTAGATATTTCCCACCAAGCAAAACTACTATGCTTAGAGCTAACATCAATTGTTTCAGACAAAAAGATAACGAATCACTATTCGAAGCTTGGGAACGCTATAAGGATACACTTAAACTCTGTCCTCATCATGGTTTAGAAGAATGAATGATCATTCATACGTTTTATAACGGTCTCCTGTAAAACACAAGATTGACTATAGACGCTGCTGCTGGTGGCGCACTGATGGATAAACCATATGCCGATGCAAACCAACTTATCGAAAGCATGGCTCAGAACCATTATCAATGGGGAAGCGAAAGAGCTAATGTAGAAAAAACTCAAACGAAAGGTGGCATGGTTGAAGTGAATAGTATGGATCAAGTCAACGCTAAAGTGGAATCTCTCACCCAAAAGCTAGAGAATCTTAACACCATGTGGAATCACACAACCAAACAAAATCACCATGAAACCCTTACCCTAAACCATCCAAACTTTTCGTCAACAATATCTATCACAATCCATCACCTCATTTACATCCAACAATCCTAGGAAATCTAATCATCATGATAGAAACTTCATCTCAATCGAAATGTTCTAAATTAGAATTTACATACTAATGAGCTTGATCTAGATGAGAGCTACACAAAAGTGGTAACAATGCCTGGAACTGAAAAATGAGAATGAGAATCTGGAAAAGAAAAGGGTAAAATGAGAATGAACCAAAAGAAAAGGAAAACGAGAACCAAGAGGCAGTGGAAAAAGAGAAACCTTATGTTCCTCCACCACCTTATAAACCACCGATTCCGTACCCTCAGAGATTAACCAATTCCAAAACGATGGGCCAGTTCAAGAAATTCGTTGAACTTCTGAAACAATTGAATATCACAATACCGTTTACAGAAGCTATCACCCAGATGCCCTCGTACGCTAAATTTCTTAAGGAAATCCTATCTAACAAGAAAAAGATAGAAGACAACGAAACAATTACACTTATCGCTGAGTGTAGCACTATAATTCAAAACAATATGTCCCCTAAGTTAAAAGATCCAGGTAGTTTCCCTATACCTTGTAACATTGGAAAGTTCGTCATAGACAAAGCTATGTGCGACTTGGGAGCAAGTATCAGTGTCATGCCCTTATCTATTTGCAAAAAGCTGGAGATGGGAGAACTTAGACCCACGAAAATGTTTGTTCAATTAGCTGGCCGATCAGTTAAATACCCTATAGGTATACTGGAAAACGTTCCAAATAGAATAGGTCAATTCTATATCTCGACCGATTTCATAATCATGGACATTACCGAAGATTAAGTTACCCCTATCATATTAGGAAGACCCTTCCTAGCCACAGATGGAGCTATAATTGACGTAAAGAAGGGCAGACTAACATTTGAAGTTGGAGAGGAAAAAGTGGAATTCATCCTTACTCAATTCTTACAAGCACCAGCCATGAATGACACATGTTATCTAATCGATGTTATAGATGAGTGCGTAAGAGAGATGAAAGCGGAATAAACCACATACTCTGAAATAATGAAAATCCAAACCCCTCTAATATTCCAAGACGACAATTGGCGTGAACCATATCAAGATGATAGTCTACGCGAAAGTCTAGCACTTACACCTTATCATATGCCATGTCTGAAGAAACCTGGTTTAGAACTAAAAACTTTACCCAGAAACCTAGGATACGAATTCCTAGATACCGAACGTACTCGACCAGTTATAGTCAATTCCAGTTTAGGAACGCTCGAAACTCAGAAACTGTTAGACGTCCTAAGGAAGTACCCGACCGCATTAGGTTATAACATATCCGATTTAAAAGGAATATGTCCTTCAATTTGTATGCACCGTATTATGCTAGAAGAAGATTGCAACACCTCTAGAGAACCTCAAAGAAGAATTAATCCAATCCTTAGCACTGTAGTCAGAGATGAAATTAAAAAGCTATTGGAAGTTGGAATGATATATCCAATCTCCGACAGTAAATGGGTTAGCCCAGTACATGTCGTACCGAAGAAATAAGGTGTCACTATTGTGAAGAACGCAAAAGGCGAATCGATAACTCAAAGAGTAGTTAATGGGAATAGAGTGTGCATTGATTACAAAAAACTAAACAAAGCTACTCGGAAAGATCATTTTCCTTTACCCTTTATAGATCAAATGTTAGAACGATTAGCCAAACCTTCCTACTTCTGCTATCTAGATGGTTATTCCGGATTTTTCCAAATTCCTATTCACCCTGATGATCAAGAGAAGACTACATTCATGTGTCCCTATGGCACATTCGCGTACAGACGAATTCCCTTCGGATTGTGTAACGCCCCAACATCCTTTCAATGATGTATGATGTCGATCTTTGCCGATTTCATCGATAACATCATGGAAGTGTTTATGGACGAATTCTCTGTATGCGGGCAAAGTTTTGAAGGATGCCTATAAAATCTAGAAAATGTTTTAGAAAGATGTGTGAAAGTAAACCTCGTGCATAACTGGGAAAAATGCCATTTCATGGTAAGAGAAGGAATCGTACTAGGACATGTTATATCCAATAAAGGAATTGAAGTTGAAAAAGCTAAGATAGAGGTAATTAAAGAACTCCAACCACCTAAGACCATTCGAGAAATACGAAGTTTTTTAGGACACGCCGGTTTCTACTGACGATTTATCAAAGATTTTTCGAAGATTACGAAACCACTCACCGATCTATTAATGAAGGATGCTGAGTTCATATTAGATGACGATTGTCTCAAAGCTTTTGAAACTCTTAAATCAGCCCTTATCTCCGCACCAATCATGCAACCGCCCGATTGGAGGTTACCTTTTGAAATCATGTGCGATACAAGTGACTACGCCGTAGGCGCAGTTCTTGGATAAAGAAAGGACAAGAAACTTCACGCAATCTACTACGGCAGTAGAACGCTAGAATCACCTCAGATGAACTACGCCACAACTGAGAAAGAGCTGTTAGCAGTAGTCTTTATGCTTGACAAATTCCGTTCTTACCTCGTAGGAGCGAAGATAATCATTTATACAGACCACGCTGCTATCAAATATCTACTAACCAAGAAGGATGCAAAACCTAGACTCCTCAGATGGATCTTACTTTTGCAAGAGTTCGATCTAGAGATTAAGGATAAGAAAGGAACCGAAAACATCGTAGCAGACCATTTGTCAAGATTAGAAGGTATAAAACCCGAAAAAGTGCCAATTAACGATGATTTTCCGTATGAACATCTGATAGCGCAAATAATAAGCGATCTTGCTCAACTGGACTTAAACAAACTAGAAGCCACGAAATTCGTGGAAGCGATCCATACGACCATGGGACTGCCATGGTATGCTGACATAGTCAACTATTTAGCTGCAGGCGCGCTCCCACCGGACTTAACCTACCAATAGAAAAAGAAATTCTTCCACGATCTCAAGTATTATTATTGGGATGAACCACTTTTATTTAAAAGAGGACCAGACAAAATTTTTCGCTGATGCATACCTGAAGAAGAGATAGAAGATGTTATTTCTCACTGTCATTCATCTCCCTATGGCGGACATGCTAGCACTTCTAAAACCTGTGCATAGATTCTACAAGCCGACCTATTCTGGCCTAATCTATGGAAGGATGTCCACATCACTGTTAAAAACTGTGATCGATGTCAACGCACCGGTAATATCTCAAGACGCGATGAAATGCCTCAAAAAGGAATATTAGAAGTAGAAGTCTTTGATGTTTGGGGAATTGATTTCATGTGACCTTTCCCATCTTCTTTCGGAAACAAGTATATACTCGTAGCTGTCGATTATGTTTCAAAATGGATTGAGGCTATAGCCTCTCCTACAAATGACACACGAGTTGTAATCAAGCTCTATAAAAATACAATCTTTCCAAGATTTGGTGTGCCTAGACTTGCCATTAGTGACGGTGGCTCTCATTTCATTTCGAAGATATTCGACAAATTATTATCTAAGTATGGAGTCAAGCACCGCGTAGAAACACCATATCATCCACAAACCAGTGGACAGGTCGAAGTTTCGAACAGAGAAATTAAACAGATCTTAGAAAAAACTGTCGCCATATCTAGGAAAGATTGGTCATCAAAGCTTAACGAAGCTTTATGGGCTTATAGGACAGCCTACAAGACTCCTATAGGAACTACACCCTTCAAGCTTGTGTACGGAAAATCCTGTCATCTCCTAGTAGAATTAGAGCACAAGGCGTATTGGGCAATCAAAACGCTCAATATAAACTACACTGCTGCTGGAGAGAAGCGAATCCTCGACTTACATGAACTGGAAGAATTGAGATTAGACGCTTATGAGAACGCTAAGATATACAAGGAAAGAACCAAAAAGTGGCACGATAAGCGTTTATCCCGGAAAGAATTCAGTGTGGGAGACGTTGTACTCCTATTCAACTCTAGACTTAGGCTTTTCCCTGGAAAACTAAAATCCAGATGGTCTGGTCCTTTCGAAGTTACAAAAGTGTTCCCTAGTGGAGCAATAGAAATTAAGGATAGGAATAGTGACCCGTTCATAGTGAACGGACAGCGATTAAAAAAATATCCTCAAATTGAGAATAGAGACTATGCGAATAGTCTAAAACTTGTAGAACGGCCCACTATTTCCCCTGAATGATCTTTCACTAGGCACTTCGTCATGCTTATGACGTTAAAAACAGCGCTTAGTGGAAGGCAACCCACCTATTTGTTTTTGTTTCCGTTTACTATTTTTGATTTTCTTTTTCGTTTCGGTATTTATTTCTTTTACAGCTTTATTTTCTTTTTCAAACTTTTATAAAACTGCTGCTGATTTCAAAACAATTTTACTTGCCACACGATTTCTGAAAAGTCTTTTTCTATCTTACTTTCTCCCCTGATTTGTTTCCCCAT
Organism: Vicia sativa; assembly: GCA_021764765.1. Lineage (NCBI taxonomy): Eukaryota > Viridiplantae > Streptophyta > Magnoliopsida > Fabales > Fabaceae > Vicia > Vicia sativa. The sequence goes on along the minus strand of CM038797.1, from coordinate 57,975,619 downwards.
TTAACATTTGCTATGGAACCACAACCACACAACTTTATGGAAACTACCTTTAGAGGAAGAAACCAAAGGAGGAGATTTGAAGATTTGTCTCAAAGGGACATCGGTTTGACTTTGTATCATGATGAACCAACTATGGACACCTTAGGTATAAGGGACAGTGTCCTTTATCTGTTTAACCAACTAGGATGGGAAAAAGCCCACATTAAGTCTAGGTTTGTCACATACCGCGAGCTTACCCTTGAATTTTTGAGCTCCCTAGTTTATATACCCGAGCACGGTGTCGGAGCCAGAAAAGGAATCATAGCCTTCAGACTTTTCGGTATTGAATTCACCTATAACCATAAGGATTTAGCTGACTTACTAGGATTCTCTAGCGGACCTTTTGCCTTTACCACCACCCAGGTGGATTTAATGGATTTCGAGCTGGACTACTTTTGGGGTACCTTAACCAGAAACTATCACCCTGAGCCAGATAGCATGGACAACAATGAAATACACAACCCTGCTATGCGCTATTTCCATAAGATTCTAGCCCATACTGTATTTGGAAAGGAACAGAACCAAACTGCCGTGTCTAAGGATGAGATATTTTTACTGTACTGTATGAACCAAGGCCAACCCGTTAATGCTATCCCATTCCTGATGAAAACCTTTTCTCACATTAGTGAGGACCCTAATTAACCTATCATTGTGGGAGGCCTAGTTACCATGATTGCAAATGCCCTCGGACTTAGATACCAACTGCAAAAATGTGCACCCTTTGGGTCGATTCGGCCTATGAATATTGACTTCTGTTTCGACCTCCGGATATTAGGAAATCTAGGTCCTGCACCTTTTGAATACCTGATAAGTAATGAAGTTGTCACTTTATTTACCCTTCCAAAACATGCTAAAGTGAGTGTCCATAATCACGATAAGTGGCTTTATGAACTGAACCCTCCTGACCATCCTTCAACACCAGAAACACCTCAATCTTACCTAGTTGCTGATGACATAATGTTTGATGAAAGTGATCCTGAGACCCCTCCTGGTTACTATGACTTTAACAATATGGCAGAGGATACTGAAGCCCCTGAAATAACCAAAGGAGAGTACACTGCAAACTTGAACACAATCTTAACCACATTGGATGCTTATAAGACTGACATTGATGGAATCAAGGATGAATTGAAGAGCATGCGTTTGGACATAATTGGCTTGACTGACATAATTGTGGAGCAATTTTATCACATAACTTTGGCTTTAGAAGACTTAAAAGCAAAACATGGATGAAGTAGCAGTAGCTAGTTTTAGTTCTATTTTTTATTTTCCCTTATGTTTTTGTTTCTAGGTAGTTTCCCTTTCTGCAAAATTCTTATTTCCGTTTTCAGTTTTGCACATTTTTACTTCCTGTCAAAGAACCAGTAATCCATTTAATATAAATTCCATGTTTGTTTTCAATTACAAGTTTTGTTACATTCGGTACAATTTATTATACTGCAACTTGTTTTCATTTATTTGGATTGCTTGATTATTTGATAATTGGGGTGTGTGTTAAATAAACTGATATCATGTTTAAATTATACTGCTGTTGCTGTTGGAATATCTGATGTGTTGTTGGATTTAATTTTAAGACACTGTAATTCTGGAAATTTTATAGCCGTAACGGTCGTCACAAGCCCATTACGCTCGTAACACGCATTTCAGCGTGTTATGCCCGTCATCCTAGCGTAATGACCGTAACGCACGTTATAACAGGTTTTCTGCCTTCCAGAAACGTCTTCTCTCCATCTTCAAACTTTCCCTCTTCTTATCCTCCCACGACCGTCCACCCATTCCAATTCCACCATTAATCTCCATTCACTACACTTAACTTCCCATTACCCCACTCACCTTCAAACTTCCCTTAATCTTTCCCACACTATATATTTCACAGATTCCTCACAATCTTCCATATCTCTCTCATTCCAACCAACACCCCATTCACATTCAAACACTTGCATGCCATGGCAAACAACAACCAACAAATTCCCAACATCAACCTCCGTGTAGGTGACCAAGGAGAAACCCAGAGGACCAAGTTCCAAAAATTTCAACGTCGGGGTCTCCAATTAACTCGGTATGTTGACATTGACTGCCTGAGGGATTTGGGATTGCTTGAAGGCATCCAACATCTTCTACAAAATGTCGATCTGTGGACTCTGTGCAGCCAACCTCAGCCCATCTATGAAACTCTCACTTTGGAGTTTCTGAGCTCATTTTGTTACATCACCCCTAACGGTCCAACCAACCAACTCTTTGGCTTAGCAAAATTTCACATGTTCGGCACTGAGTATGAGCTTACACAAACAGCGATCGCCCGACTGCTCGATTTCAATACCGATGAAGGTTTCCACCTTCGTGTGCCAGACAATTTCAGTGAAGAGGCTTTCAACTTGTGGCACAGCTTGACGAATAATCGTGCCAACTCTTATGATCACCTCAACGCCACCCTCATCCATAATCCTATAATCTGCTACTTTCATCGCATCTTCTACAACACTATCTTTGCAAGAGAGAACAATCACAAGCTCAACTCCAAGGAGCTTTTCTTCATGCATTGTGCATTCACCGGCCAAAAGATCAATGCCGCTCCATTCCTCTTAGCCCACATTCATTCCATCTGCACTAGAGGCGGCAAACCTTTCTATTTCAGAGGGATTGTAATTTCTCTTGCTTTGGCTTTGAACCATGGTGCCGCCCTGGCTGATTTACCTTCCATGGCACCGACATTGCTTACTTTGGACCACTGCAAGTCTGCCCATCTCATCCACAAGCGTGACGATGGCAAATTCCACCCTGTGATACGGAACATCATTTTTCCTAACATTCTTTTGCCTTGCAGGGACCGCATTGACCCGCAAAACCGAGCCAATTGGCTTTTCAACCCCATTGCCCCCGAGGGCCATGTTCCTGTTCATGATGAATAGCCTACTGCTCTCGCGGACGAGATACAAGAGGAGTTGGATCGAGCTGCCCCAATCCCTGACATCCCAGAGTCTTCATCCGCTCCACCTCCTCTCACTGTTGAAGATATTCTCCGAGCCATTCATCAGCAAAATCAAATGAGTGCAGCACTTGAAAGGAAACATCAGGAACAATATGACAGCTTGTATGCCCAGAACGCTTAAATTCTGAGTGGCCAGCGCAACATGAACGAGAAGCTGGATGAGACCCTGTCTGAGCTGAACGCCTTACGGATGGATGTCAGCACCCTTGGTCCCCAGAGCACTGATTCTGAAGCCACGCCCACCAGAAGATCCCACACCAGAAGTCGAGGACGTGGTCATCAGTAGTTTTTATTTTTCTTCCTTCTTTTGCATTTTGTTGTTTATTGATGTATTTGGATTTTCCCCGCTATTATATCACAACATTGAGACAATGTTTGATACAGTGTGGGAGAGGTACCGCATTTTCCATTAAACGAGTAATTTCTATGCTTAATGATATTTCACTGTTTCATTTTCTCCCCGCTTTCCGCTTTATTCAGCCATACCAAAATTTTTTCCGTTTTACTTTCGTATAGCCGTTATTACCTACCTTAACGAAATCCCAGTTAGGAAGCCGAGAACGATTCAACAAGATCGATACGGTTATGACACCTTAGACTTCCTACTTACGCGATCCATTTCAATAACCGTTATACATATATTTTGAGTTTTAGTTCTAAAGTAACCCCTAGTAGTTTATACTAGCAGTCAGCACTGTCTAAACACAAACAACGTGGGGAGCCGATGAATATAAGTGTATGATGCCTTATCAATGATTTATCCTTCTTATCTCGCCGCTTAAAAAAAAAGAATTTGCACCAAAGTACATGGTCGCATACGAGAAATGAATAGATAATGAACGAAACCCATTGTTGGTTGGTTCAGAGGTATCTGGTTCTGAACTTGGTAGGGCGTGCTACGGCTCGATCCCCCACAACCTCAAATTCAGATAATACGCGTAGGGTTGCCACATTCATGTACCAGACCCCGTGCTTAAAAGGATCAAAGTCACTAACCGGCTACTCCACTACGTGTGTGCTAAGACAATGGGCTTAATGTGATTGCGCTAGAACGAAATCGGGTGAAATAGGTACAAGAAACTCTAGGTTGAAATATAACAGAACAATTGAACGGTTTGTTTAAAATGGAAGCCCACGACTAGCTTGTTGCTTGTGTCATTAGCGTATCGTTAGTGTTTTACTTAATTATTAGCCGAACTAACATTTGATTTCTTATGATTATTTTGGAAACCAAAGGTATGCTAGGCGTATGCGTCTGATAAACTTGTCCGGTTTTTCTAAATGCTTATTTGCTTGAGGACAAGCAAAAGTTTAAGTATGGGGGAATTTGTTAACAAGAAATCGTATCATATATTTGCTATGAAATTAGCCCGTTTTAATATCGCATTGATCCATTTAACTCCCGAATATTCCGAGTTTTCATGTCTTTTTGCAGGTACTACATATCTCAAGTCAAATTAGCAGAAAAGATCATATAAAAGAAGTCAACATGAAGGATCAGAAGGAAAAGAACAAATCTACAAAAGTCTGCAGATTTTGTTGCTGTGACGCTCGTCACATGCCGGCCACGACCGTAACACATATCTAAGCCATGTTACACTCGTCACCTTCTTGTGACGACTATAACACGCTACTACTCGAAGAAAGTCCGTCACACACCTTCCACGACCGTAACACGCTTAGATTTAATTTATGTAGAACGTGGAGACGTGGGCAAGCGTAAAGGAAGAGTCTTCATATGTTCCTAAAATCTCTCAACCTCAAACATCCACCTTCCTGCTTTTTCTTAGCAATTCAAATCAAAGCCCGCGATGAGAAAGTTCCAACTGCTAATTTTCTTCCTCTATAAATACCAGGAGTTCAAAGGAAGAAGTATAGAGTTTATTTTTCAAATTGTCTTGCGGAAGCTCTGCCGAAATTATAACTCATTTTCCAGTTTTACATTTTGTTCTTGCTTTTGATTTCCTTTGTTTATGTACTGTCCAATAGCTATTTCCAACATTAGGAAATTGCTATTTTTAGTTAGGATTTATTTTAGCCACAGACTTTGATTTAATTTTTGATTTCGAAGATTCTGATTTTCCGATTTGTGGAAGAAGGACGTGAGGAGCAGTATTGTATTTCAGGTTTTTAATTGCATTTAATTCCAAGTATAATTTATTTATGATAAGTTTCCATCATTTATCCAATATGTATACTTTGAAATTCCTGGCAGCAGATACGTGATGTCATAGAGAATGTTATGACACAGTATCTGACACTATGTTAACAGTTCACACAGTAAATACAGAAAGCAGTAAAGAACACAATAAGTTGTTCACCCAGTTCGATTCAACAAACCTACATCTGGGGGCTACCAAGCCAGGGAGAAAGTTCACTATTAGCAGTATCAATTCGAAGACCCTACAGCCAACACACCTGTTGACAGCCTTCTCACTTAATCACTACCCAATGATCCTTTTACCTAAGTCCTACTTAGATATGAGTTCCTACTCACTCCCCCTCAATCACAGTAGTGATATCAACCTATTGACTAATTGAATTGTGAAGACACACTTCAATAAAATATCTTGATCTTGCTTCAAAGCTTCAATCAAGAGACAAACACTCGTGCTTTAAAGCTTTGAGTGATAAACTACCCTTACAGCAAATCCTAGTCCAATGCACTTATCAATTGATAGTTGCTTGGCTCACAAGAGAAACTAGAATTACACAATACCAACTGTTACAAATCCTAACAGTACACAAATAACAAGCTGCTACCTCTTCAATACATTCCAAGGGCGTCCCAGCAGAGTAAGGGTTCTTTTCCTTTTATAGAAGCAGTCCTGAAACTTCAGTTTTGGGCTTCCATAAAGATAGCTAGGGTTCACTTAATTTACTCCTAAAAAACATGGTCTTTTCAACAACCAGTTTAGGTTTAATTAAGTTTAACCTAGCAGCCACGTGAGCATGCTTTCTAATAACAGAAAAACAATATTTAGCAGCTCAACAAACTTCCTGAAAAATCTCAGGAACAAACAGATTCTGCAGAACAGAATGTCACACTGAATGTCATAACATCTGTTATAACATCAGTCTGTTTTCTGCAGAATTTCCAGCACAGCTTTAGCTTCCAGTTCTGAGCTGTCTTTTAACATCCTTAGCAGGTAGGATTTATCTTCAATCTCTGAATGTCATAACATCTATCATGACATTGCTAAATCCTAGTTTTACCAAAATTAATGCCAACCTAAAAACACTAACATACTTTACTGTATTCGAATTACGTTTCCTGTGTGTTTGCTTTAATAACCATGGCTAGCTAGATTTTTCCTGTGTTGGTATGTAGTAGTAGTAACAGTAGGCATTAAATTGTTCCTAAGCTAAAATCTTAATTAACTTAAATTCTGGTTATGAATTTTTGTAATTAAAAATAAACCTTTTTGTTACGAAAGTAAGAAAAGTGGAATAGGTTAGGATCAAGACCACGAAAGTGTGAGGTTTTAACCGGATAGCTAAAGTTAGGCATTCGATTTAAATACAACGAGAGTGCTTTAAAATGAATTAGATTTAATTAAGTTTTCAAAGAATATTTTCTAAACACTTATGGGCTAGTGAGAGCAGACATAGGGCTTTAGGAGTGTAATCCGAGATAAGACCATGAAAGTGTGAGTTGAGGGTTTTTAAACTGATAATCTCTACAGTGAACAAGTAAGTTAACCATCTTTATATGCTTAGGTTCGATTAAATTCTCTTAGGTTCACTATATTACATACTGACTTCTTTAATATTATTTCTTTAAACCAATTAGTTTTTCTCTACCTTACCTCCCAAAAACCAAACGTGACATTATCCGCCTTAGCTAAATTAGCAAACTTTTATAGCATTAGAGTGGTTACGAAGTCCCTGTGGGTTCGACATCTTTTTATTACTACCGCGATAGACTGTGCACTTGTAGTTAAGATACCGTTAGACACATTAGGTCGATCGCACATCAGTACTTGACATCAAGATCCAATACCACATCCCATCCTTTGGATTACCACATAAACAACAAATAATCGGACAAAAAACACAAGCTTCAGATAAATCAATGATTTTAGGTGAACTCTTGTCTTTAGAAGAACGGGCAGAGTAACGATTGTATTTTTAGGAAACCCACTCTGAATCGAGTATAACGGAATAACCTGCATACAAAGATAATAACCAGACAAGACATAATAACACCAAAGACATAGAAATGTCCAAGCTGAGGTAAAGGTCCTAATTGTAAGTCCAAAGATCAAGCTCCAAGAACAAGGATAGTAACCAAGTCCAATTATAAGTTGTTTATGTCTAAGTTGAATTATTAGGTATTTGAGAAAATAAAAATAAAGCTCAAGTGAAAATAACAAGAAGGTAGAATGCTCAAATGATCAAAGGAAAAATGACATGAAATGTAAATGCTAAAAGTAACGTGCATAAAAAATAAAGAGCGTAAAAATAAACGTGGAAAGTAAAGAGCAATAAAGTAAAAGTAATTAATTAAAGCTTAGCAAGATGGCCATCTTGAAACTTGTCAAGTATATCATCAAATTGTTAATTGTTAGTCGTCAGCAAGGTGACCATCTTGAAACTTACGCATGAAGACTTGCCAGAAGCTTGATAGAATCAACGCGACCACATGACAAGTTTCAATTTTTTTTGTCAAGTATATCACCGGTTTTGGAATTATCATATCACTTGTTCAAAGATGATTGGGAATTTCAAATGGACAAGGTTAGTGGAAACTTGCCAGAAGCTTCATTAGAAATCAACGCGACCACACGACAAGTACCACAGGTGTTGAACCAAGATCAAAGCTCAAGTCATCTCTTGGGGCTTATGTTTGAACATTAAAGCTCGTGCCACCAATTGATCACTTTCTCCGAGTCGGGACAAAAAGAAAAAGTAAGATGAATAAGAAGAAACTATTTTCAAATTTTATTTTATATCAGATGAATTTATCTGGCCTAACTTCGTCAAGATCAATCAACTCTCTTGGTCGATGTGGCTAAAAGCCTATCAACACCCAAGTTCCATTGATATTGAGGTTTTAAATAAAAAAGGTTTTGAATAATATTGAAATTAGGTTATTTTAATTGGACTTTATTGACGAAATGCATAAGTAGTGTTTTTTCATCAAAATAAAATTCCAAGAAAATTCTCTAAAATCAATCAGAGGTCAACAACTGTTGACAAATTTTTTCAAAATTTTCTAAAGTCAAAAACTATTTTAAAGTAAAAATAAAATGATGGAATAAACCAAAAAAATGGTAAAAAATAGTAAAGTCGGAAATAAACATAAAATGAGGTCACCAATATTTGTCAAATGGCCATTGGATCCTTCCAGAATTTTTCTAGAATTTTTAAATGTCAAAAATTATTTTAAAATAATTAAAAACATCAAATAAAAGAGATAAATCACAAAAAATGTTAAATCTGAAAATAAAATTGTGAAAAAAATGAAATTCAGAAAGATAATATTCCAAAATATTTTTGTGATTTTTTCATAATTTTTGGACTAAAAATGAATTTAATATGATTTTTGAATTTTAAAACATTTAAAATATAAAATCAGAAAATAAAATAAAAGTAGAAAAATATAGACCATCTGATCATAGTCAAAACACGTTAGTAAGCTAATCCAATGGATCAGACGTGTTGTGCTTGATATGAACCTCTTTGCAAATCACACCGGATCACCAATTAAGTTAAAATTAAAAAAAATAAAATCAGAATTAATGTTGCGCGTTGGATGGAGTCTGATTCACAAAATTAATCAGATCCAAGGGCTCACATCACGCACGTATGGTAGAATCAAAATACCAGATCCAATTTGAAAAAATTACTTGTCAACACCTTCATTGGTTGAAGACAGACACGTAGGTCTTATTCAACCTCCAGCCTTCATCCATACGTGGTCCTTAAATTGTGAAATAAATTTCCCATACCGGTACCATTCGCTTCGTCTCTTCAAGACGATTCTAATGGTACCCTCGCGAAAAATTTATTTCACCCCTATCATGAACAATTTCGAAATAATAGGAATAATAGCGAGCACTTGTTTCCAGAAATTCTCAATCAATACTTGATAAAAAGGCAAATGGTGAAGATCACAAGGATCAAGGAGATGAGGAGACTGCAATGATGTTTTATTTTGCAAGATTTGATGGAGATTTCTACCTGAACGAAGTTCATTTTCAGAGCTCTGAAACTGGACTTGGATAGCACGATTAAGGAGGCTTCATGGCACGATTCTTGTTCTGTTAGCTTCAGTGATGTTCAAGGAAGAAGAATCAAAGGTTAATTTCAAACTGGAAGTGGTCTAAACACGAATTAGAAGTTACTGAAAAACTGGTTATGGAGGAAGTATGTCAGAGGTTTTTTTGGATATCAAAGCTTGAGGAAATGAGTGAGGAATGATCCTCTATTTATAGGAGAGTGAGTGGTGATGAAAATGAGAAGAAATGTTGGTGAATTCGTGCAAAATGAGCTGGCTGAAATCATGCCTAACGTGTGACTCAAAGGGCATGAAAACGACCTCATTTCAAGTGCAATTTGCATCAAAACGCATATGGCCAATTAGTTAAACATGTTTAGCATATAAACTTTAAGTAATTTTCCTTGTAATCCAAGTTTACATGTTATAATTTTTCTAATTCGAAATAAAATTGGATGACATGGAGCCTCCTTCAAACATGTATGGCTTACTGCTCAGGGACCTTTATGAGTCTTAGGAACTTTGGAAAGCTGAGATTGCATACATCATAATGCACTTGGAAAGCTAACATTTGGTAACTTGAGCTGAAAGTTGTGGTCATTTGAAATCACCAAAAACCATCTGAAATTTTCACACTTAGAAAAATTTCTAAGTTTGGCAAAAAATGACCTATAATGTTTTCAATCCAAACATGGTATTCCACTCAAAATTTGCTCTTGACTTTCAAATATGAAATGAATTAGATCTCTCAAAGAACATTTTGCAAAAAGAACCTACCAAAAACTCCAAAAATTGAGCAAGTTATGATCTTGTGAAGTTGAGGAAAAATGATGAAATGACCTATAATCTTTTGACTTCTTCAAGCAACTTTCAAACACTTTCGATCTTCAAGGCTTATAGGAGATGAAATTCACATCCTCAAGATTGTTATGCAAAAATAATGACCTAAAAATGATAAATGATGATCAAGATATGTTCATTTGAAGTTCATTGACCAAAAGTTGAGGAATTCATCAAGGACTTGTAATCTTTTGACCTCATAGGCAAGTTTCCAATCATTTTCTTTTCTCACCAATTGAACTAAGTTGTATTAGACATCCTTAGGTTCATTGTGAAAGAAAAACTGAGCTCAAGGAGATAAGGGATGACCAAGTTATGATCATTTGAAGTCATACAAGATAGATGAAGCATCAATCTAGACAAAATGAAATCATAGAGTTCTAAAACAATCTTTTCATCAATTAAACTTCTTGGATCCAAGCATATTCAATTCGAAGTCCTCTTAAGAATTAAGTGGCTTTGAATTAATCCACAAAATTCACACAAACATCAATATATGGTCCTCAGAAGTCCAAAACCCTAGTTTCAAGAGAGATGGCCATATGAGGGAGAATTCTTTGAATTTGATGATCTCTTTCAATCATGAAGCATACATTCAAGATAAGAGAGCATGGTTGATGATAAGAGAAGTCTTCAATGAGAGACAATACTTTCAAAATCTTGAGAATTGATGAGAGAAGGAATGGAAACACACTCATGGACCTATCAGCTCTTTGAGGAACTTGTGCACCATTCACCTACAAGCAATAATCACTTCCACAAGGTGCTTAGTGATCTCTCAAAGGGCAAACCCTACAGATAAGAGAGAGAGAACCAATTTGTGATCTTTGTGCAATGAAATTGTATAAAGTATGAGAGAATCTTAGGGAAAAAAATGGGGTACAACAATCCCTTTCGGAGAAGATGACCAGAGCCACCATCCAGGGTGGCTTGATCGGCGTTGGAAGAAACGTGGCAGACGGAGAGAACATGATTGTCCCATTCAAAACCCAGGGGTCCATTGGTGCGTGTTTGTATTTTGGTTGATTTTCAGAATGAAAAATCACATGTATATTTGTGGTTTCAGTTATATTAATGGATGTATGGCCGCCCCAACGGTAGAACGCATGCACTTAGTCCTCTTGTCCCTCAAGGTGTGGGTTCGATCCCTGCCTTTTACCAAAATTTTCAATTTTTCTTGATTTTTGCAGGTACCACTCACATACAATTAGAGGCGTCTTAGTAACACCACAGGCTTGTGGCCTAGTGGGCACGTTTTGGACTTGCAACCCCAGTGTCATTAGTTAAACACCCTGGGGTGTCATCCCTATTTTTTAACACCTTTCCCTTTCAATTTTTCTAACCTATTTTCAATTTCTTTTCTTATTTTAATTTCTTTTCAAAATTTGTTTTAATTATTTTCTAAAACCCTAAAAAATGTTTTTATTTTAGTTTTAGGTTAATTAATTAATTAATTTTTGACTTAAAATTAATCGAGTTTAAATTATTTTCTTAATTAATTTCTAATTAACTTGGAATTAGGTTTTTTTTAAAATAAAAATCGATTTCAAAAAACACCAAAAATATTTTCTTTTTAAATTAGGGTTTAGAAAACTTATATCTTCATTAAAATATTTTTCCTCTTATTTATTCATGCTTTATTCTCATTTAAATTCTAGAAATCGATGTATAGGTTGCAAGCTTTTTTTTTGTAATAGCGTAGATATACTTTTCTCGCATTTTTCATTATTATGTATCTGCTCATGGGATGTAATAGTTTAGGTAATTTACTTTTCTACACCTCCTATTATGTAACTACCCCAAAGCCCTGTAATAGTGTAGGATATTTACTTTCCGCACCTTTACTTTCCCGCAAATATTAACTGCTTAGAGGTATGCTAATTAGGATTGTATGGCAAGACCAAAAGCAATATCAGAATAACCCTAATCTCAAGATAAAATATCTAAATTGAATCACTTTTCACATTTGCAGCTCTAAGGTAATCTCTCTTGTTGCCTTCAGATAAAAATGGTCGTGTCCCTCGAACGTAGGGGTACCATTAGCAAAAGTCCCTTGATTCAAAATCATCACAAAGATCATAGTCCCTCGATAACCGTCGATGTTGCCTACGAATATATGATCTTGTCCCTCGGTTGTTGCAAACGAATAAGTGATGACATTCCCTTTGAATTACTAAGGTATCCTTACATGTTGCCTTCGATGACCTAAACCCTAAACCCTACGCATGTCCCTTCACATCCAATGGATGGGGATACCTACTAACTAATGGTATGGATAGCACTATTCCTAAAGGAGAAGGAAAATGACAAAGAACGAACTTTCGAGTGGGTAGTTACTCTTAATTGCTTGCTCAAACAAATACTTTTTCACACCTTACATTTTAAATAAACACTTTGTATACATTCATACGAGAATAATTACAAAGTTAAATTTTCAAAATATATTTTCTAACACTTTGTATACATTCTTGAGGACTAATACAAGAATCATTATTAAGTCAAAGCAAAATATTTTCAAACAAATCACACACACACAAAAAGCAAGTTTTCAAAAGTGAGCTAAAGCAATTAAGAGCCTGTAGATAACTACGGATTGAAAGGGTGCTAACACTTTCCCTTTTCATAATTACCCCTGAACTAAGAATCGATAAAAGGTCTTTCCTGTTCTTTTCATCTTTCCTTTATTGCATAAAGTAAAAGTCGGTGGCGACTTTTGCTAACCGCAACATTTGCGATAAAACGCAAAACAAACAAGTCAGCTCTCCCATCGTGTTAGAAAGCAGGATAGTGAATGTTATATTTCTCCGAGTTCTTCACTCCCACATGAAGTCTTAGGCTTTAAGTTTCTTTTATTTAGATTCATCATCTTCCTTTATCAAGAAGGTACAATAATTCTGGTCAGGTTTGTCTTCATTTTCCTTCCACATATAGGTCCATCCTCCACTTAAAGGGACCATACAATATGAACAAACCTTGTTCAAATAGTTCTTCAATACAAATATTCTACCTTATTCACAACCAGAAAGTATTCTCCCTAGGATCTCATCCAGAAACAGACAGGATGCCTGCTCAGATACCAATTGAAATTCAGGTGCAATAGCAGAAAACATATAGAACACATCAGGATTATTAACCGAGTTCGATTCAAACCAACCTACATCTGGGGGCTACCAAGCCAGGAAGAAGACTACACTATCAGTAGTATTATTTTATGTAAAAAAACTATGGTTTATAGATAAACAACCTCCAATTTACCTAATCACTACCCAATGAAACCTTTATCTTAGAATACCATCTAAGACAAGAGAACCTCTGCTCATTCCCTAGTGATACCAAACTGTTGCAAACCCCTGCAACAATAATAACCTATTTGAAGAACACTTCTTCAAATACAAAAACAATCAAAAACTCTTAACACACATACTTGGAATTGCTTCAAATCTTCTTCCAAGAACACAACTCAACTCATTGCTTCATAGCTTCTGAGTGAGTACACCTATCCTCTTGCATACGGGCTTCGAGGTACAAATCAGTGACCATCCCACAATCTAGGTGGTTCACACACATGACTAACCCTAATGATTACATCTTTCTATATTTGGATAGCTTCCTAAAACTAGGTTACAAAGTCCTTATTTATAACCTATCACCTAACTGGATTTGGGCCTTCAAACAACAACATATCAGCTGTAACAAACTGCAGAAACAAACTCTACAGAAAACAAACAGTAGAAAACTTCTGCTACAATCAAGGTCTTCAATCTGATTTTTCTCCTTAGCTTCTGATTGAATCTTCTAGACCTTCACATACGCCTTCAATTACACGCCACATATGCTGCATAATATTCCTAGAATATTCTACGCAACTTAAAACAGAACTGTAACAAACTTATCAGTTCCGTAGCGTGATGTATGATGTCTGATGTCATGACATCTTCTTTGACAAGTTATTCCAGCTGTTGATTTTACTCAACACAACTTGTTCAGGCATTCCAATAGGATTTAAAAATTCTAAAATATCCTATTGTACTTTACATTATTGCTGCTATTATTTGTTTGGCTTAATTACACTTTTGGTCCCCCTATTTTCCCTGTTTTTAACTTTTGGTCCCCTCATTTTAAAATCCTGAGTTTTAGTCCCTTTTTTAGTTTTGTTCTTTACTTTTGGTCCCCTTACCAATTTGACTCCCATTTTGTATGACATGGCAGGTTGACTGATGACATGGCAGGGTCCATGTTGGAGATTTATTTTCCATGTTAAAATTTAATTTCCATATTGGCAATTTAATTTCCATGTCCTTATGATTAAATTTAAAATATTAAAAATAGGGAAGAACAAAACTAGGATATGAACCCTAGATCAGGTTGTTCTTTTCTCACGACCGTTTGTTGTTGTTCTTCTTCTCTCACGATCAGTGTCTTGTTCTTCTCTTTCACGACCGTTTGTTCTTCTCCTTCTCTTTCCATTTCGTTTGTAATTAATCTCTTCTTCTCCTTCAAACCATGGATTCCTCAAGGTTTTCTTTTGCCTCATCAAACCATACGAATTTAAGAAAAAGAGGAAATACATGTTGGTGTGACATAGAATCTCCATTGATGACATCATGGACCTATGAGAATCCTGGAAGAAGGTTTTATGGGTGTGGAGGTTTTAAGGTCATGAGAAAGAAAGGATGTAACCACTTTGAATGGTTTGACGAAGAGATGGGTTTTCGCGCAAAAGAGGTTATTAGATCGTTGAAAAACCAGAATGATGAGCTTATGGAAGCGATGAGCGAAAATAAAAAATTCGAAGAAACGGTGAAGAAGAAGAACAAATATCTGAGATTTGTTTTGGGTTTAACAATTGTGTTTTTACTGTTAGTGATATCTGTACTTGTGTTGAAGTAATTGTGTTGTAGTCCCTTAGCATTAAGTAATTTTGTTGTAGTTGTAATGGATTTGTCTGTATTGTCCCATGAATGTAATGGATTTTATTGTAATGGATTTTGTTTGAGATTAATGTAATGGATTTTGTTTGAGATTAATGTAATGGATTTTGTTCAATTAACTGATGTTGATTCAATCTCTCCGCCTTAAATCTTAAACACATGTAAGCAAGGATTTGTTCTTTTAGCCTCGGAGGCAACCTATTTCGGCACACAAAGTTTGATGCAGCTTCAATGCTATTTCTCTACATAAAATAATCAAATGCAATATATAATTTCATCATGAAACATTAGTATATATGCAGAGTTCAGTCTTTTGTTCCTATGTCTCTGATAATATGATACTTACGAATTCCATAGTGCGGCGAGTTCCTTCAACAGCAAGATTTGTCATGTTACCAATCAAATAAGCAGTTAAGCCAAGGTTGAAGAGCATGTAGAAAATAATGAAAATCATTTCCAAGCCAAGTTTGAAGAGCATGTAGAAAATAATTTCCATGGTGTTGACAACATGAAGATCGCCATAACCAACGGTTGACATCATGGTGATGGACCAGTAGATGGCTGAAATGTATCTGGTTCTAGGACTTGTCTCTCTGAAATTTGGAATCACAGCTCCAATCCATGTATTTCCTTGATGAGGATACCTATCAGCTAGCATGTAACAGAGACATCCAGCACAATGAATTGAGAAAAGTGTTACAGAAAGAAGCCTAGCACATCTGACCCAAAAATAGCTGAATCTTATGTATTTTTCAAGCCTGTGGCAAGCCAAATAAATGAACCAGTTTTCTAATATAAGCAATATAAACCAGTTTTCTAATTGTGTTGAAGAAGCTTCCAGTTTTCTAAGCCTGTGGCAAGCCAAATAAATGAACCAATTTTCTAATATAACAAATAAATGTGTTATTCTGATATGCATTCAATTTATCAGAACCTGCCAGTTTTCTAATATAAGCAATATAAACCAGTTTTCACACAGAATAACAGAATCAGTTTTCATTATACTTTACATTATACACAATCAATTTTCACAATCAGAATAACAGATTACCAATTATAGACAATCAATTTTCATTATGATAAACCAGTATTCTGATATAACAGTATTCTGATATATCAGATTCTAAACCAGTATTCTGCCAATTATAAACTAGATTCTAATAACAGATTCTAATAATAGATTCTAAACCAGTATTCTAATAAACCAGATTATAAACCAGTTTTCACACAGTGCATTATATAAGCCAGATTATAAACCAGATTCTAAACTAGATTCTAATATACAAGCAATATAAACCAGTGCATTATATAAGCATTGCCTAGTGCATTATAGCATTATAAACCAGTGCATTACATAAGCAGTGCCCAGTATCAAAACAATAGTACAAAATATAGCATAAACTTAAGAAACTAAGCATCTAGTCTTGAGTTTGTTGTGGCCCTTGCGACCCTCCGTCTATAACCACTTCTACAGCCTGTTTTGCAGTCTTCTTAATTTTCTTACTGCCACCTTTTGTATTAGTTTAATGTAATTCATATACAATGATTTGCCAACACAATAAAGTAGATTTCCTGGATAATAGATTTACCTATAGTATGATGAAACATACTCTTCCGGGTCTTTTTTGTTAAACCATATGCAAGCGATAGCATGACAACACAGTATTCTGCTAGATCCCACTTCCTACAAGCACATGTCTTTTGCTTTAAGTTGACAGCATATGTAGATACTCCATTTGAAACCCCAAATATAGCAAAATCATCATCTACATGCCATGTTGCAATCCATTCTTCTGCAACCCTCTTTGCCTTTTCTAAGATTTTTTGGACTTTTGGACTTACAACACCTTTGTACCTACTGATAACATCCTTTTGAGTGGAAATTCTGACAGTTATGTAATGTTTTATTCCTTCCAACAATGTAATTATTGGCTTATCCCTATACTCTAATTATTGCAAGTCACAGTGTTTGTCTGTTTTGAAATGGGACCTACTCCAACACGCAGCAGGTACAACCATCATGTCTTTCCATGCAGCAGTTGAAAGCTCCTTCATATGACTCATTGCTCTCTCCCACCCAGGGACTGTTGTAGCCCTTGCTGCCCTCCATAAAGCTTCCTTCAATTGTTCCGGGATATTTCTTTCTCCAGCTTCCCATATAAATGTTTAACACACAACTGTGTTCAACATTTTGGCTAGTCTCTAGAATAGCCGGAACTGCATAGTAAATGAAATGACAATTCTGTCTAACATTAGTAAGTGAATGACAATTCTGTTCAACAATTCTGTGTAAATGACAATTCTGCTCAACATTATGTGAATGACAATTTTGTGTGAATTCTGCGTAAATGACAATTCTGCTCAAAATTATGTGAGTGACAATTCTGTGAGAAACATTAGTAAGTGAATGACAATTCTGTTGAGAAATATTAATAAGTAAATACCTTCTGTTGATCGGATATAAATCCATACCCCTTAGGTTGAATGGACTGTAAGTCATCAAGTAGTAAGTTGAGAAACCATTACCACGAATTCTTTGTTTCAGCTTCCACAACCGTATAAGCTATTGGTATCATCTTATTATTTCCATCTTTACCAACAGCACCTATCAACTGACCTCCAAACTCCCCCTTTAGAAAATAAGCATCCAAACCAATTAGAGGTCTACAAGTTGTTACAAATGCTGCTTTACATGCTTCCAAGCATAAGTATATTCGTTCAAACACGGGCCCTCCAATAGAGTTGTCACACTGAATTTTAACGGTGGAATTAGGATTTGACTTTAGAAATTCCTCAACATAGCTCCTAAGATGTTTGAATTGTTCCTGACCAGCACCGTGAATCATCTCTATTGCTCTTTTCTTGGCTCTATAAGCTTGATTCATTGATAACTTAACCCCCCACTTCTCAATACCTATTGCAATCAACCCCTTAGTTTTCAATTCAGGTGTGTGTCTTAATATATACACAAATTTGCGAGCCAACCAATCCGTTTTTGCTTGTCTATTCGTGATTGTCCTATGACAATTATGTTGATCAGTGAAACTAACAAGTTGCCAAGACTGATTTGCTTTTCTCATGCTAAACCTTAAATGAAATGGACATTCATCCATACACTTAGCAACCATTCTCTTCTTGTCATTTTTCTTGAATACGAGATTCTTCTTATTCTCCAATGCATATTCTTTTATGGCATCTCTGATCTGCATCTTATCCTTAAACATCATCCCTATTTCAAATTTGGCGCTTTAAATTTGGAAACCTTACCATATCACCTTCGTCATCACTAGCAGGTGGTGTATAAAGTTCATCCGAATCACAACTTTCAACATCAGAAATATCATTCTTTCTTGAAATTTTCTCTGCTGAAGCGTTTGGAAGAACAATCGTCCAGTCAACACCAACATCAGGACCTAAGTTACACTCATCACTATCATCACTTTCCTCGTAATCATCTGCATCATCACAATTTTCAACGTCAACATCCTCAAAAGTAACATCTTTGCAATTAGCATCTTCATCATTTACTTCTTCAACATCAACATCCTCAACATTTACATCTTCACAATTAGCTTCTTCAACATTTACTTCTTCAACATTTACTTCTTCAACATCAGAATCCTCAACATTTACTTCTTCAACATCAACATCCTCAAAAATAACATCTTCAATATTGACTTTTTCAACATTGTGTTCAACATAAACGTCAACATCTTTAAACCCTCTAACATCTTGCACGAACTTTAACACATCTTGATCATTATTCAAAGGCCGAATTCTAAGAGAAAATGAGAACTTAGGGTCCCGATACCATAAACACCGTATATTGCAATACCCCTCACCTTTAATCAAACCTTCAATATCCATGTAGGACATTAGGTCCACATCCCAATCCCAATTCATTTCTGAAGTAGTCCCCCCAACATACGACTTCTCTGGATGATAAACCAAACGGCCCCTATGGTGTACTCTAAGTCTAACCAATTTATCCTCAGCTGGCCTATACAAACAAAACAAACATAATCAATGCCAAACCCTAAACAGTGCTAACAATGGGGTTTTTCAACTCTTATAAAAAAACATGAATTGGGGTTTTTCAACCAAACCGAAATTAAAACCTAGCAAATACCTGCAAACAAAAGAAGGTTTAGCCATGTCAGGCTGTGTTGTACGATTGCGTTGAAGAAGATGAAAATGGGCACCAAGCGTGACGGCGTGACGAAGACGAGAAAGTGAAGGACACGAACACGGCAAAGCACGAAGCGTCAGTTGTTTTCAGAAGGGAGCTTGTTGATTTGAGATGAAGAACACGACGTCACTTGTTTTCGGATGAACACGACATTGAGATGAAGAACACGACATTATGGATTTCAGATGAAGAACACGGTGACACTTGTTTTTCTGAAGAAGTTGTTGTTTCAATGAAGGTATTGTTCAATGACAAATTACTTTCAATTGTTCAATGAGAAATTACTAGTTTTGTTCTTCCCTATTTTTAATATTTTAAATTTAATCATAATGACATGGAAATTAAATTGCCAACATGGAAATTAAATTTTAACATGGAAAATAAATTGCCAACATGGTGTTCACGTTAAAAGGTGTCGCGCTAGAGGATTCGAATATGAATTCAGATTCTCTGGCTCAAAACGATTTACTCTTTTGATTTGTTTATAAAGATGCTGCGAGCATCAAGCTTTATTATTTTCAACACAAGAAATATGATTTAATGATTATGAAAAGGGAAAGCTGTTAATACCCTCAATTGATATTGATATGCGTAACGACTAGCGCAAACTAGACGCAACGCATTGGGGAGATTCTGAGTAAGGGGGTTTGTTATATAAAGGGAATAGATGGAGCACGTACCCTAAATATATATAGTTATCTATAGCTTTATATATGAATATGTTTGATATGTTTGTGTGTTTTCATTGCTATTTCTATGATTGGGAAAGTTTCTCCTTTGGGATTTTAAGAAGGATAGGTTATGTGGGATCCTAATGTTTATTATTATTGTGCTCGCAAAGATCTTTGGATCTTCTGCATACATATCCCCTAGTGGGAATCAGAGCATTTGTAGCTCGGATCTACAGGGATCTATGGTTTGTTGGTCTGAGAGAGAAAGAAATTTGCTCGGCAAGGATGAGACCTTGTGCCTACGTATTCTCAAAAGGATGTTGAGAAAGTCAGAGCAATCGTAGTTCCCACTTATGCTAGTGGAAAGCAACGGGATGTTAGTAAGAGACAGACAAATGTCATCTTAATGAAAAAATGTATCTAATCTATTTCTTCACATACATTTTTGAAAAGTTTGATTGATTAAAATCTTTCATCGTAAGTTATAGGTGTTTTGCTTGAGTGTACAAGCGTTACCACTTACATGTTTAAGAAAGATGTTTGAAAAAATGATTGAATCTTTTAACTGTAAGCATTGGGTGTTTTGCTTGAGTGTACAAGCGTTACCACTTACGATTAAGAGATGTTTTTGTTTGAAAAGAGTTTTGAAAAGTTTTTGACTGTATGTGATGTAATAGATGAGATACTTCTTCCATAGAGATGATAGATGTCTAAATCTCAAGGAGAAATTGATTGGATTAGGGGATGCTTTTAAGAAGCCCATGGGTCCTTGTATTGTAAGCCCAAGAGGAGGCATTCTGAGGGTCATCGAGGGTCCTTGTATGAAGCTCAAGAGGAAGCTATATGGTATGGCTGGCTTTGTCTTTAAAAGGGATTTCACCGGGAAACCATCCTTTTGGAATTAAGAGCAATTTCACCGGGAAATTATACTCTCAGGGTTCTATCCTAACGCGGGTGATTCTTTGTATTGGTAGCCCAATAGGAGGCTGTTAAGAGATTTTATGGTCTCTTTCATTGTATGATGCCCAAGAGAAGGCTAAACTCAATGAGGAGTTCTTTTGAACGAAGCCCAAGAGGAGGCTGACTCAACAGGGGAGTGTTGTCTTATATGAAGCCTAAGCGGAGGCTAAAGTCAGATGAATGAGTTTTCTTATATGAAGCCTAAGAGGAGGCTAAACTCTGTGGGGAGAGTTATCTTGTATAAAGCCCAAGAGGAGGCTATAACTGTGGGAAACCTATTGGTTAGACTAGTTGTTATGTTATAACTAGACAGTTATATAAACAAGTGTGTGTGTGTGTGTGTGTGATATGTATTCACAGGAGTTTATGAAGGAAATATAAACAATGCATGATGTTTATTTACAAAAATTCATGAAGGAAATATAAACAAGTGTCTGTGAAACGTACGTTAAAAACGAGCATAACTTGTTTACTTACAAGTTTGATTGTGTACAAAGAAAGTGAATATGTACACGAACGAGTATTTATGTACAGAGAAAGATGGATGTACATAGGAGGGTTGGGACTTACACCATAAGGGTGGCCCATTGGTTTGAAAGCAGTTTCACAGGGAATAATGCTCCTTTCAATACCAATGGTATTCAGTGTATATACAGACGAAACAGAAACAAATGATCGGATGTTTATCTGTGAAAAGTATCTGTATTATGTACATATAAAAATTTGTATAAAAATAATTTGATATGTACAAGGAAAATATGTATGTACATAAAAGAATGTTTGGTTTGTATATACACAAGTGAAGTGAAAACAAACGATCGAAGTTTGTCTGTACTTGAGTATAAAAAGTATCTGTGTTATGTACAGATAAAAATTTGTATGTATCTGAAGAGAGTTTGATATGTACAAAGAAATATTATGTACATAAAATAATGTTATGGGACTTACACCATGAGGGAGGCCCATGATCGATTGAGAAATTCGAGAGAAAACGAATTCAGTTTTATCGTTTAAAGCAGATCGATCATGGTTAAAAGATGCAAGTTTGATGAAAAGTTTTGAAAAATGATTTTAAAAGTGTTTTGAAATGTGAGGTTCATTTATGAGAAGTTTTGAAAAGAATCGGAATTCGAAAGTTTGAAAAATTCACCTTTAAAGGTGGTTTTGAAAAGTGCTCGAAGTGTCGTTTTCGGCTCGATTAAAACATAATCAGATGAAGGTTTTTTCTGAAACATTTTGCACTATCCTAAAATAGATACATTTATTGACAAGTGTACAAAAAATTACCTCAAAATGAGGAGTTTTGATTGGTTAAAAAAAATGTTGAAGTTTGTAAGAAAAATGAAGAAAATATGAAAAAGTTTGAAAAAAAATGGTCCATGGGAGGTTTGAACTCATGACCATTGGGGTGGTTACGTGGCAGAAAGTACTACGAGCGTGCTGGCAACCGCTGGGACAAGCGTTCATTCGTTTATTGAAACAAAAACACGTGTTAATATAATATTGGAAAATTTGAATTTGAAAAACTCAAGAACACGCGCGAATGCCCTGTTCTTCATCTTTGATTCCCAGATTTTGCAACTTGCTTGTTTCTTGATGAAATTGGAAGTTGTAAACATGAAAGTTGCTCGATTTTTAACAAGTAATATGATGATGGTTGTTAATTGCATTTATTTTTGGTCTAAGACGATTGAATTTCTGGAAATCACGAAGAACCCTAGAACTGTAATTTCTAATTGAAATGATGTGTAGTTGATGATTTTTCAAATTGTTTGAGGGTTAAGGATCGTGATAGGTGCAGAAAACAAATGGCCAAGAGTTTTTTCATTTAAATGCAAGGAATCATGAGATTGAAGTTTGAGTTCTCACCTGTTCAAGCTGAGATCGAAGATGGTGTTGGCGTGTTTCCAGAACGGATTTGATGATTGTTTGAGCTTCAACGGATGTTAGGGAAGGTGTATGATCACCCTGCTTGCCTCGAATCACCCTAGAACTCTCCAGCCAAGTCCACCTGCATCAACTGAAAATGGAAGCTCGATTTCTATGTTAAAGTTGTTACAGTTAGTTGTTAAGGGTCTGGATCATTCATATGATGTTCATGGATGATGTTTGGATGCTTGGAACACAAGTTAATCAAGCCTAACCAAGAATTCGAATCCTAAGGCAGTTTTGCAAGCATAATGACCATGGCATGTAATTTTAGGTTTCTAGCTTAGTTCATGTTGCTTTTATGTTTTAGACAAGTTTGATATTGATTATGAAATGTGTTTGACACCAAAGTTCATCATAGTTTTCACTAAATTTCAAAATTGCAAGTTATCCTCACTTTGAACTATAATTCAAGAAATTGGAGAAAGTGGAAGGAAACCATGAACTTGCATTGCTTTGGTGTCATTTGAACTTGAAAAGAATGCTCTATTTATAGGTCAAAAGTTCTGAAAAATTAGGCACAAGTACATGGCATTTGTAAATCAAAGTTGCCTTAAAGGGCAAGAAAGACTTTTGCAAAAGGAAAAGGAAGCTTCCTTTTTTAACCATGTGTAAAAATCTCAATTTGATCTTATCTCTTCTCAATTATCTCTAGCTGATATTTATCAGCTCTAAACTCCATTTGGCAAGGTGGCATTGCTTCTAGATGAAGAAATCACAAAATGACCTATAATGTGAAATTTTGAACTTTGAAAACCATGGTTATGGAGCCTTATGTTTTAATTTCAAAAGTATAGCTAGACTCCATGGATTTGAGAGTTCTTGGACATTTTGGAAATCTTGTTTCAAGAGCTACAACTTTCATGTTTTGAGTTTTTTCCAAATCAAAGTGGAACTATGTGAAAAAATGCCATGAAGTTTGGAAAAAATAAGAAATTTTAACACTTAGAAATTTTTCTAAGTGTTGAAAATTTTGACTTTTTGTTGACTTTTTCAAATTCTTTGATTTTTTATGATCATGATGGATCATTTGAAGTATTTTGATGATGGAAAAAGTTTTGTTTTGAAAATTTTGACCAAAAGTCAAAGTTTGACTTTTCAAGTATGAATTTTCATCGATGTTTCGTAAATGACGATGAAGTCTGTGAACTTTTGTGATGTTTTGAATCCAGAAATTAGGTCAAGATGTTGTATCTAAGATATAATGATCAATCTCTAGCCAAAAAAGTCATTCCTTGCTCAAAAAGTCAGAGAATACTCATGCTCGATCAAAACCCTAATTGGTCGATCCTCGATTGACCAATGAGAATAGTTGGATATCTGAGGATTGAAGGTTGATGTTTTGATCAAGATAGGTCAAATGAAGTGATTAAAACTCAAACCCTAATTGGTTGCCTCTTGAATCAGATGAAAATCTGATGAAACCCTAATTTTGACCTGTGAATGCTATACCCGATTAATGATGTTCTGAACTGTTAGTGATGCAATGATGCAAATGTAAGGTGGTATATTAGGTCAAAAATTGGGGTATGACACATGGACCCTGCCATGTCATCAGTCAACGCCATGTCATAAAAAATGGGAGTCAAATTGTGAAGGGGACCAAAAGTAAAGAACAAAACTAAAAAAGGGACTAAAACTCAGGATTTTAAAATGAGGGGACCAAAAGTTAAAAACAGGGAAAATAGGGGGACCAAAAGTGTAATTAAGCCTATTTGTTTTACAAAATTGATGGCAATCCTCAAAAATAAGGAACTTACAAAAACTGATTGAGCTTTTCTTCCATAGCCAAAAACCAATCTTTATCTAGGAGAGCTTCTTCAAAGGAAGTTGATTCAAGAAAGGATACCAACCCTAGGAAAGTTTCTTATGAAGGTTTAAATGTTTATCTGGTTCTGACAGGTGCATCTTTGCTTCTAATTATCAGATCTTCTGGATGTGAATTAGTTAACCTATTCCTTTTCAGCAATGGGACAGAGGAAACAACATTTGATGTAGTAGCTTATGCAATTTCTTTTTCTTCTTATACCTTATCTTCTGGTTCAGAGTAGTTGATCTCCAGATCTGCAAACTTTTCAACTACCTTTGACTTTTCAAAGCCTAGCTTATCATCAAATCTAACATCAATTGATTCCTCCATAATGCAAGTTTATGTGTTGTATAAGCTGTAGCCTTTTGAGCGTTTAGAATATCCTAACAGCAGACATTTTTGCGTCTTGGAATCAAACTTACCAAGACAATCTTTTGTGTTTAGCATGTAATAGACACATCCAAACGGGTGAAAGTAGGAAATGTTGGGTTTTCTGCTTTTACATAATTCATAGGGAGTCTTTCCCAAAATAGGTCTTATAAATATTCTATTTTGAATATAACACGATGTATTGACTGCCTCTGCCCAGAAGTGCTTTGCCATGTCAGTTTCTTGGATCATGGTTCGAACCATTTCTTGTAAGGTCCTATTATTCCATTCTACGACTCCATTTTGCTGTGGAGTTCTAGGGCAGGAGAAATCATGGGATATCCCAAAATCGTCAAACAATTTTTCAAAATCTTTGTTTTTGAATTCTCCACTATAATCGCTTCTAACTCTGAAAATTTTACAATTCATTTCATTTTGAACTTGGGAACAGAAGGAAGTCAACACAGAGTGTGAGTCATCCTTGTGTTTTAAAAACTTAAACCATGTCCATCGACTGTAGTCATCTATTATAACAAACCCATATTTCTTTCCACTGACAGTCGCACCTATAATTGGTCCACATAGGTCAATGTGAAGAAGTTCTAATGGACGAGAGTTAGAAACAATCTTAGCTTTAAAAATGGTTTTCAAAAATTTTCCTTTCCAACACGCGTCACAAAGAGCGTCTGAAGCAAACTTCAGATTGGGTGGGCCTCTGACAAGTCCTAGCTTGTTCGGTTGATATATTTTTCTCAGACTGACGTGCCCAAGACGTCTATGCCAAACCCACTGCTCTTCATTTATAGTTAGAAGGAATTTTACATTTTGGTTTTTCAATTCAGATAAACGAATATTATAACTATTGTTTTTCCTCTTTCCATTGAACATGATAGATCTATCTTTCTGACTAATGGCTTTACAGTATGTTTGATTAAATATGATATCATAACCATTATCACTAAGTTAACTGATTGATAACATATTACGCATCAGAAGCTCGACTAATGACACATTATTAATAGAAGGAATTTTACCGTTACCAATTGTTCCAGAGCCAATGATTTTACCTTTCTGGTCTCCTCCAAAGCCAACAACACCTCCAGACTTAAATTCCAATTTCTGGAACATGTGCCTATCACCAGTCACGTGTCTAGAGAATCCATTATCTAGACACTAGGATTGATGTTTCATTGATGCGGTCAATGATTTCTGCACATAGATACCTTGAGTCTTAGCTACCCATACTTTGGTCCTGTTTGTTAGATTTCCAGAGATTCTGACACCAATAGAACATTGTGCAGAGTATATATGTGTGAACTATGTGCAAGAATTTATATTAAAAAAATTTCTTTATGTTTCTGTGATAGTTTTATATCCCAAAATTTCCCCTCCTATTTCCCAAGTCAATCCACATCTCTATACTCAAGAACTTCTCAAGGGTTGACCAGATGAACCCTCTCCTAAGCAATCAACCCACAACTAGGGTTTTGATGCTTTCAAGTCAAAGATGAGTTATAATGCCTCAAGTGGTCATCATACCTCCTCATATGTCTCAAGGTATCACCATGTCAAGTTTCAAGCCTCACAGCTTAAGTTTGCTCAGTCAATTGCTCAGATAGTTGAAAATTAGTTGTATTGGACAAAAAGTCAACTGTGGTCAACATACAACCAAACTTCCTTATTTTTGGTCAACATCAATATTTTGAAGTCACATTTATCTTTTGATCAAGGGTTGATCATGATTTATCAAGAAAACTCATGATTTGATCAAAAGTCAAAGTTTCTAAATTAGGGTTTTTGGACAAAAAGTCAACAGAACTTTGACCAGGCATAATTTTCACATACTTTATCAGAAATTTTTCAACCAGAGCTCATTTTAAAGAGAATTTAATTCTCTAAAACTTCATGTTTCACAAGCTTTGGCCAAAAATGCTTCATTTGAGAGTTATCGATCAAGACATTATAGGTCCTTCTAAAAGTCAACAAAAAATAATCTTTTTCCAAAGAAGTGTACATGAGCATGGAAACTTCAATGAAGATGAAACCAAAAGGAGTGTTTAGAGGACATCTTGAGCTTTATAAAAATTCCAGGAACACATCAAAATGTTGAAAATTGAGCAAGATACAACTTGTGAAAGTTTGACATTTTTTAGGAAGTGCATGAAGAGAAATACTTAGCACAATCAAATTTCTTCTAAATGGGCCTAAGTTTTTGTTGTCCAAACTTGTTCCTAAGATCATCCATGACTCCTAAGTCCATTTGCACGCCTCCCTTTATTTTATTTTATTTATTTTGGAATTAATTCAAATTAATCCAATTTTAATTAAAATAAAATCCAAAAATCAAATCAATAAATGCAAGGCTTATTATTCAGCATTCTTGAGGTCCAAGATACTCATTGAAAGCTGGAAATTTCGAAAATATTTGATTGGCAAGAGATTGAACAAGATTGATCCCAAAAAAGCAATTTTTGAATCAAATCTCAATCAACATAATTGGCATATATTTGATTGCAATTCTTGACCTAATTCCTTCTACTATATATGCACATTAAGTCTTGATGATCAAGAGGACGAGAATTTGCAGCCAAGAACCCTAATCTAGCTTGGAAAAATCGTGACTTTCAAGTAACTTGCAGCCAAGGTTCTAGCTCGTTTCAGACCAAATAAAGCCTCAAACTACATTCCTTGATTCTCTCTAAAACATTCCGGATCGTTATAAGGCATCAAATCACCCTGAAACACGATTTAGAGTCACGGTTTGCACTCTTGTTTGTCAATTTTGATTACGATTATTTATGCATCATAAACGTGTTTTGATTGTATATTCTTGTTTAGAATGATGTTTCGAAGCTTTCTGGGAAGTTTAATTTGTGTTTAGATGCAAATACGAAGGTTCACCGTGGCTAGGGTTCCGAGTTCATAATTTAAGGACACTAGGTTAGAGGAAAAATTGGACAAAACCAAGGGCACCACTGAATTTAGGAGGCAATTTCCAGTCGATCTATGTACCTGAATATAATTTATCATTTGTATTTTTTATTTTTGAAAGTTGCAGGGATATAGCTACAGACAAGCACCGTCGGTATAGCCCTTACCCACGAAAAGGCCGTGGGTAATTTCCCAAAAAAAATCAAATGGGGACGATGTCCCCTTGGCGCGTTTTTAATTTAAATGAATTTTTGGAAAATATTTTCCAATATATGTTTATTGCTTCATTGTTTAAATAGAAAATGCATCCAGCTCAAATGGCAAGGGAGGTGCGTGCATGGCTTGGAGGACCTAGGTTCGATCCCCAAGTCTGTGTATATATTTTTTGGCAATTGTTTACTAACCCTATATTCCATATTTTCATATTTTTTTCAATTTTCTACAATTAATTTAATTTCTTTTAAAATATTTTTTGAAAATACATGAAAAAACCAAAAAATATTTTCTTTTTACAATTAGGTCAGAAAAATTATAATTTAATTTTTCATCAAAAAATATTTTCTCTTTTCTTTTATTTTAATTAATAGTTTAGTTAACCATAAAATTAAACTTTAATTATTTTTCCTAATTAAAATCAATCCAAAAGTACAAAAATATTTTTCTTATTTAAATTAGGTTTTCTACTAACCTTAAACTTTTTCTCCTAATCTTAAACATTTTCACTAACATTTTTCTTATTATTCTGATTATTTATTTACTTTATTTCGTATTTAAATTCTAGAAAACGATGTATAGGTCACAAGGTTTATTCTGTAATAGCGTAGATTTACTTTTCTTGCACTTTACTTTCTGCACCTCCTATTATGTATCTGCCCCAAAGCCATGTAATAGTGTATGACATTTACTTTACGCACTTTACATTCCGCACTTTACTTTTCTGTACATATTAACAACATAATTGTATAGTAACTAGGGTTTGTATGGCAAGATAAAAATCAACCCTTAGATCACCCTAATTCAAGACTAAAATATCTAAACTTAACACACTCTTTCACACTTGCACACCCCTTAGGGTAGCCTTTCTTGTTGCGTTTCGAATACAATGGTCATGTCCCTCGAACGTAGGGATACCATTAGCAAAGACGCTTACGAATAACATCATCATAGTCCCTTCAATACAAAGATCATAGTCCCTCGATGACCCTCGATGTTTTCGACGAATACATGATCTCGTCCCTCAATTATTGCCTACGAATAAGTGATGATCGTCCCAACGAAATTTCTAAGATATCCTTACATGTTTCCTTCAATGACCATACGATGACCCTTCGATTGTCCCTTCACATCCAAATGAATAAAGTTACCTGCCAACTAATGGTATGGATAACCTTATTCTAAAGGAGAAGGAAAAATAACATGGAAACGACCATTCTGAGTAGGTAAATAAGACTATATTGCTTGCTCCAATCAAATACTTTTCACACCTCACACTTTTCAAAAAGTATCTTTTCAAACACTTTGTATATATTCCAGCGAGAATCATTATGAAGTTAAACATCTTCTAAACAAACATTTCCAAACACTTCGTATACATTCCAACGGGAATCATTACGAAGTCAAAGCGAAATGTCTTTTCAAAATAATTTTCAAATCCCAAATACAGAAAGAAATTTTTCAAAAGTGAGATAAGTGACTAAGAGCCCATAGATAACTACGGATGGAAAGGGTGCTAATACCTCCCCTTTTCATAATTGCCTCCCGTACTCAGAATCTAACGAAGGTCTTTTCCTGTTATTTTCACCTTCCCTTTATTGGATAAAAGAAAAGTCGATGGCGACTCTTGATATCCGTAACATTTGCGATAAAACGCAAAACAAACAAGTCAGTTCTCCCACCGTGTTATAGATAATGATATAGTAGAATCATAAGAAGGAAATAAATACTTCTTTGTCATCATAAGAGTCAGAGTTGTGATCATATACAATAGGTTTGATCTTTTGCATAAGAGCTATGTTGGCATGTTCTTCCTCAGAATCTTCTATCTTTGAATCTGAATCATCCCATGTTGTTTTGAGTCTTTTCTTTGCTTTGAAGATCTTCTTTGATTTTCTCTCTCTTCTAAGCTTCGGACAATCATTTCTGTAATGTCCAGGTTCTTCACATTCATAACAAATGACTTCCATTTCAAAATCTTTTCCTCAATCAGATGTAGATTCTTGTTTTCCTCTAAATCTTTTTGATCCTCTGAACTTGTACTGTTTGTGTTTCCAGAGTTTATTTATTCTTCTAGAAATAAGAGATAGTTCGTCTTGATCTGAGTCTTCTTCAGATTCATCGTATTCTTCATTTGCTTGATAGGAGTTTGACTTTTAAGCTCAGACTTGAGAGCAATGGATTTACCTCCCTTCTGAGGTTTGTCTTGTTGAAGCTCAATCTCATGACTTCTCAAAGAACTAATGATTCTTCAAGACTCATTTTGTTTAGATTCTTCGCCAGTTTTAAAGCATTTACCATGGGTCTCCATTTGACAGGCAGACTTCTGATAATCTTTTTGACGTGATCAACATTAGTGTATCCTTTTTCCAAAACTCTGAGTCCTGCAAATAACATACATCTGGAATCTTGAAAACATCATTTCCACAGATTCATCTCCCTCTATTCTAAAGGATTCATACTTCTGGATTAAGGCTAACGCCTTAGTTTCCTTGACTTGAGCATTTCCTTCGTGAGTGATCTAAAGATAGTCAAAGATAGACTTAGTAGTATCTTTATCTATGATCTTTTCATACTATGTATAAGATATTGCACTGAGAAGGATTGTCCTTTCTTTGTGGGGATTTTTGTACATCTTCTTTTGAGCGTCTATCAAGGCGCTTTTGGGAACTTCTTTTCCTTCTTCATGTACTGGGTGTGTGTAGCCATCAACTGCAATATCCCATAGATCTAAGTCAAAACCAAGAAGATGACTTCTTATCCTATCTTTCCAATAGTCAAATCTTTCTCCATCAAAGATCGAAGGCTTTGAACTATAAGAATATTTTTCTTGATCAACAACAATAACTACATTGCCATTTCAAACAACCATTATTGTTTTTCATACACTAGATCGGTATTGAACACTGTTAGGTGCTTGATAAAAATCTAACCTTTTTTATCTTTTTAGAACCAGAGCTCTGATGTCAATTGAAGGCGTGAAGAACACAAGAAAGGGGGGGGGGGTTAATTGGGTTTTATCATTTGAAAACTTTTTCTTTTAAAAATAATCCCCTTGAATATGATTCTCTTTTGATGAAGAATGAAATATAGGAAAGAAATAAATAACACAATATTTTTATCCTAGTTCACTTGAAATATCAAGCTACTCTAGTCCACCCTTCCGAGGTGATTTTCCTCTCTCCACCGAGGGCTTAATCCACTATAGAAAAATTGATTACACTTGCACAGGAAACCGCCGATAACTAACACCTATATACACAAAGTGTGTGTGACTAACAACCTCTAAGACTAATTGTCCCAGACTTCTTAAGAAGCTGACCCAACTAGTCTCTCAAGGAACAATCAAACAAAAGTTTGATAACAAGTTTGTTTACAAGTAAATATGCTTCTACACAAGCTGATTATGTAAATAGATTTTTAGTACAAAGTGACATGAATGAATTTAAAACGTTTTACAAAGAATAAAGAATTTAAGTACAAAGAGTTTCTTCGTGAATTAGAAGTTGTTTCTTCAAGTCTTCAAGCTCTTATATAGTGACATGCATGATGTAACCGTTGGAGGGTAAATTTGGCATATGAAACTTGTGGCGGCTTGAAAGAATGTGGGAGACAAGATCGTACGCAATGTCTGTCCTTCGTGGTAGTGGAATGAAACGTTTTACTTGTACCATGCATTGTTGTACCACATTAACGTTATCTTTTTTCCTTCTGCACTTTAGAGGCTTCTACGAGCATGAGTTTGGAAGTGGATAATCTAACTTCTGGTTCATCAAAACTTCAAGTCTTCAGAGTCTTCATATCTTCCTCTTCATAAGCTTCAGCACTTGGTTTTGAAGAACCTTGTATCGTAACAAAAGGTTGATAGAACTTCAAGTCTGGGAATGTTCAGAACCACATTATTCAGAGTCTTCGGCACTTGGTCTTGTAACCTTATATCGTAACCTAAGTTCAGAATAATTTCAAGTCTTGGAATCTTCAGAATCACATTCTTCAGTCTTCAGCACCTGGTCTTTAGAAACCTTTGTGGCGTAACCAAAGTTCAGAAGAACTTCAAGCCTTTAGAATCTTCAGAGCCACATCTTCAAAGTCTTTAAGCACTTGATCTTAAGAACCCTTTGTCTTCTTAAACTTGATTCTTCAGCATCTTGACATAAGTCAGACTTCTATCTTTATATCTTCTGACTGGTTTCTTCACATAAACGTATTGGAGTAGCTTCAGAGCATTCTGAAGCTTTTCCTTGCTACTTGTTCAGTAGAACCTTTGTAGCTTAGAAGTGGAACGCATTATCTTCTAATGTCTTGGCCAAGACATTTATCAGAAGCAGAACCTGTTTGCTTATCTTAAAAGTACAACAAACATTAGAGTAACAAAAATTGTTTACTCAAATATACTCTTTGTTATCATCAAAACTCAAAGACATAATTGCAGAACCAAATCTTGTTCTAACAATCTCCACCTTTTTGATGATGACAAAACTATGTATTTTGATGAAACAATTTTGCATAATATCAGAAGAAATTTAAACAATAAAAAGTAAGACTACCTTTACATGAAAATTCCCCCTGAATCACAAACTTGGCGAAAGATCAGAACTTCTGACTAAAGACCATCTGAGCAACAACTTCCCCTGGTTCCAACAGATCAGATGGAATATCTTGAGAGTCTTGTTCTCGAAGACACAACTTCTCAACTGAGAACTTGAACTTTAATGTCACTCTGACAAGTTCCAGAATCTCCAGTTAGAATTTGACTTCGGACTAACTCTTTCAGAGTCTAGTGTAAGGAGTTAGATGCACATACTTTCTTCAGATTCTTGAAAAATCCTGAATAGGAAAAGCAACACAATTCTACCAATAAAAAAAAGTTTATATTTGGTTAGAAATATAAGCGTCATTTTTCAGAGAATTTGATCATTGAGAATCAAAATTACTTCTTTAACTACTCCCCCCTTTTGTCATAATTAAAAAGTTATATTTTAAAAATGTGTGAAAAACACATAAATAAAATAATAGACAAAATAAAAGTGTTTTCATTCATTGAAAAGAGGATTACATGAAGGAGAAAGATGAATTTAAACTTCAAAGATATCACATCTCTCATTAAACAATACCCTATTACCATATAACATATTGTTTCAAACAGATTCAGTTACATGGGCTGAATGAAACAATTCAGATTGTAACCGTTCATATGGAATAAATGATTTATTATAATCTCTGGAGTTGATGATGGAAAGCTTGAGATGATTAAAGATGATTGATGGCAGATGAACAGGGAAGTTATTTTCTAAATAGTAAAATAAATGCATATCCCTAGGAAAAATCACATTAAGATTATGTCCTCTGGGGAGAAGATTTGATAGTAAATACTTAAACTAGCAGTGAGATGAGGATTTTAGAACGTATGATTGATGGATAGAAGAGTCCGGAAAAGTGGGAAGAACATCAATATTAGTGCATGAATTAGGAGAGAAGGGACAGTTGGTAGCTTGTTCAATCAAGAGACGAGTGATGACAAATTGACACCCAAAAACATGAGAGTGAATGAATTCTCCAGAAGAATCAACTGAGGCATTAATCCATAATTGATTCATAAGACATGGATAGATAAGATACCTAAGCATGACTAAATATTCAAACCAGCCTTGTTGTTCTATGAATGAACTAATTTGACTTACATCTGTCACACTATCAATTCATTTTTCGTTAATTACTTCAAGAAGAGATTCATCACCATTGAAGGTTCTAGAAATCATGGAGAAGGGACTTAATGATATCGAATTAATGAATTAGGATGATGAAATGAACTCAGAATATAAATACTTTCAAACCTAGGTTTTAAAATCTAGGTAGGTTTTAAAACGTCAAAATAGGGAGAAGTAGTAAATAGTAATAAGATTTAATCAATTTCTAAGAAGGATTGCTTGCTCGGTATACATGCTAAGTTAGAATAATGATTACGGTATAACTCAAGTTGTACACGTTACTCATTACTTCTGACAAGGTGATACATTTGATATGCTCAGATTTCTGGATAACCGTTGGTTTCCATCTTACAGAGACACTTCTAACCGAAATATCTTATGAATACTGAGATTATAAGAAAATAAAAGAGTTATTATTTAACCAAGAATCCAAAATCTCATACTTTGACTTTTAAAAAAATGTTACTCTGGACAAAGTTTCATCTTAAGATTTTCCAGAATAAACAGAAATCTATCTTCAGCTAGGGGTTTTGTAAAAATATCAGCCCATTGATGGTTTGAATTTATAAATTTTAAACATAAACTCCCTTCTGAACATAGTCTCTAATGAAATGATGTTTAATTTCAATGTGCTTTGCTCTAGAGTGGAGAATTTGATTCTTGCTTAAACAAATTGCAGCAGTGTTGTCACAAAATATGGGAATGTTACCTTCGTATATTTGATAATATTCTAATTTATTCTTCATCCAAAGCATCTGAGTACTACAAAGCGATGTTGATATGTACTCTGCTTCCGCTGTTGAGAGAGAAATTATAGGTTGCCTCTTGCTTGCCAGAAGATTAGATTGCTGCCGAGGAATTGACAGTTTCCATATGTGCTCTTTCTTTCTAATCTGTCTCCAGAATAATCTACATCACAGAAACCATAAAGTGTATAGTCTGATGTTTTCTCATACATCAAGCCAAGGTTAGTGGTTCGTTTCAAATAACTTAGAATTCTCTTAACAACAGTTAAGTGACATTATCTAGGATCTAATTAGAATCTATCGCAGAGATGCACACTAAATACAATATATGGTCTAGAGGCAGTAAGATACAAAAGAAAGCTTATCATACCACGATAAAACTTCTGACAAACATGACCGCTTACTTCCTCTTTCTCTAGAACACATGTTGGATGCATTGGAGTTTTTTCTATTGTCCTCTCCATCACATTGAACTTATTTGGACGCTCTTTAGTATACCTACTCTAATGAATGTAAGTTCCTTCAGGCTTCTAATCAATTTGAATTCTCAAAAAGAATTATAATTATCCCATTAGGCTCATTTCAAACTCAACCTTCATCATCTTAGAAAACTTCTTGCAGAGAGAGGGATTAGAAGAACCATAGATAATATCATCAACATATATTTGCACTATGAGTATATCATTTTTGATTGATTTACAAAAGAGTGTTGTGTCAACCTTTCCTCTAGTAAATTTATTTTCTAAGAGAAACTTGCTTAATTTGTCGTACCAAGCTCTGGGAGCTTGTTTTAGACCATAAAGAGATTTCTTTAGTTTAAAAACAAAATCTGATTTCTCAGGTTTTCAAAACCAGCAGGTTGTTTGAAATAAACTTCTTCAGAAATGTATCTATTAAAAAATGCACTCTTAACAACCTTTTGATAAAGAATGATGTTATGATTAACATAAAAGGATATTAATAGACGAATTTCTTATAACTTGGTGGCAAAGGTTTCTTTATAGTCTATTCCTTCTTGTTGAATATAACCCTGTGCGACCAGTCGTGCCTTGTTTCTTACAACTTCACCCTTTTCATTGAGCTTATTTCTGAACATCCATCTGGTTCCAATAATATGGACACCTTTCGGCTTCTGAACAAGGTCCCACACGTCATTCTTTGAAAACTGATTGAGCACTTCTTCCATAGCCAGAGTCCAATATTTATGTAGAAGAGCTTCTTCAATGGATGATGGGTCAACCAAGGATACCAACCCTAGGCAACAACATCTGATGTAGAAGCTTCTAAAATTTCGTTTTCTTCTTCTACCTTATCTTCTGGTTCAGAGTAGTTGATCTCCAGATCTGCAAACTTTTCAATCAACTTTGACTTTTCAGAGCCAAGCTTATCATCCAATCTAACATGAATTGATTCCTCCACAATGCGAGTTTATTTATTGTACAATTTGTAGCCTTTTGAGCGTTCAAAATATCCTAACAGTAGACATTTGTGCACCTTGGAATCAAACTTACCAAGATGGTCTTTGGTGTTTAGCACGTAGCAGACACAGCCAAGCAGGTGAAAGTAGGAAATGTTGGGTTTTATTCTTTTACAAAATTCATAGGTAGTCTTTCCCAAAATAGGTCTTATAGAAATCCTATTTTGAATATAACACGCTGTATTGACTGTCTCTGCCCAGAAGAGCCTTGCCATGTCAATTTCTTGTATCATGGTTTGAGCCATTTCTTGTAAGGTCCAATTCTTCCTTTCTACAACTCTATTTTGTTGTGGAGTTCTAGGGCAGGAGAAATCATGGGATAACCCAAAATCGTCAAACAATTTTTCACAATCTTTGTTTTCGAATTCTCCACCATAGTCGTTTCAAACTTTGACAATTTTACAATTCATTTCATTTTGCTCTTGGGAACAGAAGGAAGTAAACACAAAGTGTGACTCATCCTTGTGCTTTAAAAACTTAACCCATGTCCATCGACTGTAGTCATCTACTATTACCAACCCTTATTTCTTTCCACTGATAGACACAATTTTAACTGGTCCAAACAGGTCAATGTGAAGAAGTTCTAATGAACAAGAGGTAGAAACATTCTTCTTTGCTTTAAAAATGGTTTTAGCAAATTTTCCTTTCCGACACGCTTCACAAAGAGCATGTGAAGACAAACTTAGATTGGGTAGGCCTCTGACAAGTCCTAGCTTGTTCAGTTAAGATATTTTTCTCAGATTGACGTGTCCCAGACGTCTATGCCAAACCCACTGCTCTTCATTTACAGACATAAAGCATTTTACATTTTGGTTTTTCAATTCAGATAAATGAATTTCATAAATATTGTTTTTCCTCTTTCCATTGAATATGATAGATTCATCTTTCTACTAACAACTTTAAAGGATGTTTGATTAAATATGATATCATAACTGTTACCACTAAGTTGATTGATTGATAACAAATTATGCATCAGACCCTCGACTAATAACACATTATTAATAGAAGGAAGTTTACCGTTACCAATTGTTCCAAAGCCAATGATTTTTCCCTTCTGGTCTCCTCCAAAGCCAACAACACCTCCAGACTTAAATTCAAATTTTTGAAACATGTGCCTATCACCAGTCATATGTCTAGAGAATCCATTATCTAAAGACCATGATTGATTTTTTATTGAGGTGGTCAATTATATTTGCACATAGATAGCTTGACTCTTAGGTACCCATACTTTGGTCCTTTTTGTTAGACTTCCAGAGATTTTGACACCAATGGAACACTGTCAAGAGTATATATGTGTAACTATGTGCAAGAATTTATATTTAAAAATGTTCTTCCAGATCTTCCTTTGCTCGATAGGCTTTTGACTTTTTAAGCTCTGACTTGAGATCAATGGATTTTCCTCCCTTCTGAGGTTCATCTTGTTGAAGCTCAATCTCATAACTTCTCAAAGAACTAATGAGTTCTTCAAGACTGGTGTTGTTTAGATCCTTCACCAGTTTTAAAGTAGATACCATGGGTCTCTGTAATACGGTGGGAGAACTAAATTGGTTGTTTTACGTTTTATCGCAAATGTTGTGGTTAGTAAGAGTCTCCACCGACTTTTATTTTATCCAATAAGGAAAGGTGAAAAGAATAGGGAAGAACTTTTATCGATTCTGAGTTCGGGGGGTAAGTTATGAAAAGGGAAGGTGTTAACACCCTTTTCATCCGTAGTTATCTACGGGCTCTAACATGCTTAGCTCACTTTTGAAAACTTGCTTTGTGTGTGTCTGTGTCTGTGATTTGTTTGAAAATATTTTAATTTAACTTCGTAAGATGATTCTTGTATCATTCCTCAAGAATGCGTACAAAGTCTATTGAAAATATTTTTTTGAAAATATAAGGTGTGAAAATATAAAGTGTATTGAAAATATTTACCCACTCAAAGGTCGTTCTTGTTATTTTCCTTCTCGTTTAGGGATAGTCCTATCCATACCATTAGTTGCTAGGTAGCGCCATTCATTGGATGTGATGGGATATGCGTAGGGTTATCGTGTGGTCATTGAAGGAAACATTGCAAGAATATCTTAGCAATTCGAAGGGACTATCATCATTTATTCGTAGGCAACTATCAAGGGATAAGATCATGTATTTGTAGGCAACTCGGAGGGTCATCGAGGGACTAAGATATTTATATCGAAGGGATTATGATGATGTTAATCACATGAAACTTTGCTAATGGTATCCTTATGTTCGAGGGACATGACCATGTTAATCGAATGGCAACAAGAGAGGATACCCTAAGGGTGCAAGTGTGCAATAATGATTTAATTCAGATATTTACCTTGAGATTAGGGTTATCTAGCATTGCTTTTAGATCTGGTTACACAATCCAATTAGCATACATCTAGACAGTTTAATATATGCAGAAAATTAAAATACAGAATGTATAGTGCGGAATGTAAAACCCTAATTACTATTACAAGGTTTTGGGGCAGATACATAATAAGAAAACCTTGCAAAAATATAAAGTGCGGAAAGTAAAATATCCTACGCTACTACATCCTGTGAGCAGTTACATAATCGAAAAAGAATGTGAGAGAAAAATTAATATACGCTATTACAGAAGTTGTGCGACCTATACAATTATCTAATAAATTTAAAATTGCAGAGAAATTAAAGTCGGAGAATGTTAGTACTTAAGAGGATATTTTAGGGTTAGTAGAAAATTTTTTTAGGGTTAGAAAGTAAACCTAATTCTAATTAATTTAATAAATTTAAAATAAATTAATTAAAAAAACCCAGAAAAGATTTAATTAACAAAAATCCTAAAAACTAATTAAAATATTATGTCCAAAACTTCAATTAATTAAAAGAAAATTTAACATAAATCAAATTTATTAAAAAAAGAACCAATTATTATTTTTTTGTGATTTTTGATTGGTTAAAAATAAAATGAACTAGAAAAGAAATTAATTTTAAAAATAAGAAAAAGAAAAGAAAATAGAAAAAGAATAGAAAAATAGGAGAATAGGTTTAAGAATGAAAATGGTTAAAAATAAAGGCGGACGCTAGGAAATGATCTCAGGACCCTGTGATCACACACCATTCGCCTTACCAACGAGCCACATTTCTTTCGTTGTCACTGAACGGAACAGAATTATTATATAATAAAACAAAAAGTTTTATTTTTTTGAAAAAAAAAATAAAGCACGCGCTACTATTCATCCTCGTCTTCCTTTTGAATTTTTTGAACCAGACTTTTACCGACATACAGTTTCGTTGGTAAAGCTTTTACCTACGGATTTTGTCCCTAGCTACATCCTTGCAATCATCAAACTTGTTATACAGGTCAAATAAATTCCAAGTAAACATCCAGACCAACTGGAAATTGCCTTCTGAACATGATGGTGTCATTAGTTTCGGCTAATTTTGCCTTTAGCTAGGGTTCCCCAAATCGTGAGGCCGAAACCCTAACAATGGTGGATCTCTGTATTTGCAAATAAACACAAATTAAACCATACAGAAAGCTTGCAAACATCCTTCTAGACACAAATATGCAATCAAATATCATTTATGTTGCATAAAAATTGATAACCAATTTTGAAAAAGAAAAGGCAAAACGTGGTTATAGTTGTCGTGATTCGTGAAGCTTTGGATGATGGTAATGATCCTGTTAGCTTCAGAACACACCGAGGAACCTTGTTTGATGCTTGGAATGACTTGAATCGACCTGAAACTTTGTATGCTATGTTGCCCTATTTTACGACTTTTTGAAGTTTTGATTTGGGGTTTTTGAGGTAGCAAAATTGTGTCCTTTGTATCTGGCTCTAATCTTATATATGTGGAGTGAATTAGGTTAAGTATTTGAGTGGAAAATATTGGATTCAATGTAAAAATATTTGATTGGAAATCAAATGCAAAACCTCCAAATTTGGCCAAATCTTCTTCCAATCATCTCTTGTGCAATTTTGCCAGTTCTCTTGGTCTTGCTTGGACCTCAAGACACTTAAATCCATGGCCTTCCATGCATCATATACCATCTTCTATTTTATTTTAATTTAATTGAATTTAAATGAATAAAATCAAAAATAAATGAAATAATTATTAAAATGGTGCATGGATGGGCTTAGAGCTTTTTAACAATGTTAGAAACATCTTTTAAACATAAAAATATAGGCCATTTGGAAAAATTCCAAGATTGCTTAATATTTTCTTCATGAACTTTCTCAAAATTGCCAATTTTGCACAAATGATATCTTGCTCAATTCTTAACATTTAGAGGTGATCTTGGACTTTTTAGAAATCTTAGGTTGTCCTCTAAAATATCACTTTGGTTTCATCTCCATTGAAGCTTCCATGATCATGTACACTTCTTTGAGAAAAGATGATTTTTTGTTGGTTTTTGAAAGGACCTGTAATGTCTTGGCTCATATCTCTCAAATGAAGCATTTTTGGAC
The DNA here is from genome assembly GCA_021764765.1 of Vicia sativa. NCBI lineage: Eukaryota > Viridiplantae > Streptophyta > Magnoliopsida > Fabales > Fabaceae > Vicia > Vicia sativa. The sequence goes on along the minus strand of CM038797.1, from coordinate 57,935,155 downwards.
TTGAGCTTAGAAAGACAAAGTTGTAGATAATGAGATTTCCTTAAAAATGAGCTTTGGTTTAGGAATTTCTAATAAATAATGTGAAAGTTAGGCTTGGTCAAAGTTCTATTCACTTCTCCTTAAGAAACCCTAATTTAACAACTTTTGACTTTTATCAAATCTTGAGTTTTCTTGATGAATCATGTGATCAACCCTTGATCAAATGATGAATATAACTTCAAAATCTTGATGTTGACCAAAATCCATTTTTGTCCCATACAACTAATTTTCAACCATCTGAGCAATTGACTGAGCAAATTTGTGATGTGAGGCTTGAAACTTGACATGGAGATACTTTGAAACATATGAGGAAGCATGAAGTCCACATGAGGCATTGGAAATCACTTTTGTCTTGAGAAAAGCAAAACCCTACTCGTGGGTTGATTGCTTAGGAGGAGGACTTGAGTGGTCAATCCTTGAGTAGTATTAGGCATGAGGAGGTGTCTTGAACTAATTTGCCTTAAGAGTGGGAGGGAAAATTTTGGGGTGCAACAACTGCCCCTGTTCAATCTTCTTGTACCTGAGAGGTTAGATTGGCGTGCACGCCATTCGTGATCTGAAGGTGGAAAATGATTGAACACTCGAGTGCCTTGAAATTTGCACTCGCTGGTGCGTAGATTAAGGCCTTTGGCTGATAATATACTTGAATGGGTTTAAAGATGCCACTTGGAGAGACAATGATGCGTAGTCGGAGATGGGCTTAAAGATTTCATCTAGAGGAATTGATGTTGTGACTTGTATCATAATGAGTCGTAAGCTAGACTTCATTCGAAAAGATGCTCTTTGGGATAACCTTCTAGAGAGGAAATACATTCCAGGATCACCTCTAGAGGAGAGTATTTGCAATCATATATTAATTTTTAACCAGATATGTAGAAACTTGCAGATGGACTAATTTGGACCTAAAAATATACGGTTAGTTCTATGCACGTCATGATGCATGTAGTGCGTAATGATGCTCTCGAAATAAACGAGAATGATATATGTATCTTGTATGTATATGTTATAACTTCTTATAAATGATGTATGAGTGCATATGTTGCTGTATTTCAAAACATATCCATCTTGAGGAGAATGATTCATCATTTCTTGTTGGAGATTCCCGCTTTAGTCTGAGAATGTTTTGCTAGGGATCCTCGACTTCTTCTTGGGGATGGAAAAATGATTGCTGGAGATCCTGACTGTTGATAAAAAAGATGCAAATTCCTCCAATGCAATATCTGACCAAAATTCCAGGCACGAGTACAAGCTCTACTGCAGAATGTTAAGCCTTAGGTAACACACAACTAGGGATGACAAATCTTGAATGAAATTTGGCTGAGGGATTAAATCGTGTGAATAGCATTGAGGAAATAACCTTGTACTGTGTAATAATGTGATTTTGGATAAGAAGTAACCTATTATTGCTCGAAGACTGATATAATAAGTTGACATTTGGCTTTCTACTACTCGAGGACTAATGTAGATAATTGATCCATCACTGCTCGGGGACTAATGTGATTTTGTTCAAAGGTAAACTATTATTTCTCAGGGGACTGATGTAATACGTTGGAGGTTGACTTGCTACTGCTTGGGGACCAATGTAACAAGAAGAAATGTATATAGTTTATCAACCACTTCTTGAGGACTAACATGATTTAATCACAGGCAACCCATTACTTCTCAGGGGACTAACGTAATAAGCTGGAAATTTTGACTTGGTAATGCTCGGGGACTAACGTAACAAGGAGACATAGATAATTGATCAACCATTGCCCAGAGACTACCGTGATTTGATCAAAAGCAACCCATTACTGCTAAGGGGGCTAACATAATAAGTTGAAAGTTTGACTTGCTACTGTTTGAGGACTAATGTAACAAGAAGAGATGTAGATAATCGATCAACCACTACTGTGAGAGGATGACCCTGCTGAGGATATGATGGTGTAGTAATCTTGTTGGTGAAATCCGCCTCTATCAAGGGAGTGATGACTCTGCGGGGAATGTAATGGTTATTCTGTGGGAATATTTTTGTGACACTTACTTTGTGGGGATGTGCTGGTGACTTGGGTCGTAATCCCAACTCCTAGAGCCTGTAGTAATTGCTATTTTTGTTTATTTCTCATATATTTATAAAAAGTAACTATTGTCAAATGCTTATGATCATTCAAAGAAATCATTGGACATATGCAAATACAACAGAGAAAATATAAATTTTGGAATTGAAAGAGAAGTTATATTGATTGAAAAAACAAGTTGGCCTATGAACAGGCAGTTGTGTACAAAGAGACAGATATCCTAGTAAGAGGAAATCGTCAAAAAACATTGAAAAACTATAAAGTGGTAAAAGAGCTATGTGGAAACAATCCCATCAAGTTTCAACTCTGCTATTGCTCATATGTCTTCGAGCATCTCATCTTCTTGCTCCCACAAGAAGGTGACTAGAGTGATTCATACCATTTGAACTTGAAGTTGATAACAACGTGGTCAGTATGTAGATGATCCGACGGGACATAGTTTTACGCTTAAATCCCTCATTTTTGCCTAGACCGCCTTTTCAGGTTTTCAGTCCACCAGGATACCCTTTTTTGCCCAAGCCACCTTTTCAGGTTTTTGACTTGTCGGGTCTACAATATTTCATATATATCCATAATTTTTTCCCGAATCTTTTTGGTTCACCGGGATACCCTTATTTTTGCCTTGGTTATTCAACCTAGCGGGTCTCTTTTATGCATAGTATTTTGATCACGACTTTTTGTATCTTATGGAATCTTGACTGGAAGTATACAGTCCTATCGCATGTAGCTTTAAAGATTATTGAATCCCAAGAGACTAACTGTCGAACTATCACTATCTTATATTACTACGTAAATCTAAGGCTAATGACATAGTTGATTTGGGTTTTAGGGAACCTAAGCGAACTATGGTATAACTTAAATTCAAGGGGAGATACCAGTATGTAATGGCCGGGCATCAGGGATTAAGTAATCTATTGACGCAACTCAGATTGTTAAAACAACTTTAAGTAGAAATTATTGGTTTGAAAACCCGCTTCTCACACTCTCGTGTTTGTTGATTTAGATCCTATAATTAAACTAAGTGAGCGCTCTCGTTGTATCATTTAAAGTTTACAAATATATTTTGAAAACAAATAAGTACTAATTAAGTTAAAAGCTCTCTCACTGTATTTTAAGTTAATGTTAAATAGCCACTGTCTAGTTATTATCTCAAACTCTCTTTTTATTGATCCTAACTTCTATCTGTATTTTACTCTCGTAACAAAACAATTTTGTTATTAAAAATGGAAATTGAATCCAAAAAATTGTTTTTAGAAAGAGTTGCTTCAATTGGTATTACTAAACCCCATCGGTTATGTGACCTTACATACCGGTAATACTAAATTAGCCTAGCATATTATAATTTTCATAAACACAGCAGCAGTAAGCAAACAGATTAAATAATACATATCCAAGCATAACAGACAAATTAACAATATTAATAGATTAAAACAATTAAAATAAACCTGAAAATAAAAGTACAGAATAAATCTTCAAGTACCGAGCTGTCTCCCACAAGTAGGTGAGACCTGCCCGCAAAGTGCTCCGAATAGTAAATTACAACAAGGAAATAAAAAGGCTTGGTTCTAACGTATGGTTAGAACTAGCAAAAGTACACAACAGTTTTCGATGTGAAAAATGTTGTGAGAAAATACTTTACTGCCTAGATCTAAAGTGAACGGTGAAAATAAATTGGCTGGGAAATTAAATTGAAACGAAAATGAGGAAAACTAAAGTACGGCGGTGGGAAAATAAAACAGAGAATGGAAGCGAGAAAAATAGAGAAAAAAGAGGTTAAAAATAGAGCAACCGACATCAAACTAGTCAACCTCTATTTATAAAAGGAGCGCTTTGCTGAGAAGTAGGAAAGTAAGCGTAACTCTCGTTCCTCTCCTGGATTTTTTGCTTGAGAAGACTTAGTTGTGGCGATCGCTAGGGTTGGCGTAGCGGTTGTTATGGCTTGCGTATGAGGGAACTTTGCCTAGTAACTTATGGCTACTGTTAGGGCTTGTGTGTGAGGGGTGTGACAGTCGTCACACCTTGTTGGGCTAGTGAGAAGCGTGTCTTCATGGGCTGGGATTTGCATGCTTGGCTCATTTATTTTCTTCAATGCTTCACCTCTCATTTTTCTAACACACCCCATGCTATTTATTTACTCCTTTTTGTGGTTTTAAGATCGATTCTTCTTCACTTTTGCGACTTTCTTCATACCTGCCTTGTAAATAGTAAATATCTGAAAACATAGAAAATACCAGCATAATACGAATAAAGAGTATCTTAATTGAAATAAGATACGGATAAAATTCATATAAATTGATTCAAATATACGATACATTTTCGGGTTATCATATTTTTAACTATGTCTGCATTCACAGGGTGCGGAAGGTCCTCTCCATCCATAGTGGTCAATATCACGGCTCCACCAGAAAATATTCTTTTGATTACAAATGGTCCCTCGTATGTGGGATTCCATTTGCCCATGGGATCACCTTGCGGCAGGATGATGAGTTTGACTACCAAATCATTGGCTTGATACAATCGATGCTTGACTTTCTTGTTAAAAGCTTTGACCATGCACTTTTGATATATTTTTCCATGGCAGACGGCCACGAGTCTCTTCTCATCAATCAAATTTATTTATTCAAGCCAAGCCATAATCCACTCATCTTCATCTAATTCTACATCCTTCATAACTCTTAATGAAGGAATCTGAACCTCGACAGATAAGACAACTTCCATACCATACATGAGAGAGAATGACGTTGCCCCGATTGACGTTCGTACTGAAGTATGATAACCATGAAGATCGAATGGTAACATCTCGTGCCAATCTTTATATGTCACTGTCATCTTCTGCATAATCTTCTTAAGGTTCTTGTTGGCGGCTTCCACAATGCCATTCATCTTTGGCTGATATGGAGAAACATTATGGTGCTTTATCTTGAATTGCGTGTAGAGTTCGGTGATTATCTTGTTATTGAGATTGGTGCCATTGTCTGTGATAATCCTTTCGTGGATGCCATATCGACAAATAAGATTATGCTTGATGAATCAAGCCATAACGTTCTTGATAACAGACGCAAACGAGGCTGCCTCTACCCACTTGGTAAAGCAATTGATGGCGACGAGGATGAAGCGATGCCCATTGGAAGCGGTAGGCTTAATTTCTTCAATCATATCAATTCCCCACATTGCAAAAGGCTAAGGAGAATTCAGGGCATTCAACGAAACTGAAGGCGCATGTACTTTGTCGACGTAGATCTGGCACGTGCGACAAGTTCGAGAATAACGATAGCAATCAGCTTCCATAGTGAACCAATAGTAACCTGCTCTCAAAATCTTTTTATCCATTCTATGTCCACTAGAATGGGTACCAAAAGCGCCTTCATGCAATTCTTCCATAATTCTTTCAGCTTCCTTCTTATCTACACACCAAAGCAGGGAAAAATGATGGTTGCACTTGTATAGAATGTTGTTACTCAGAAATAACTTGGCGGAGAACCTCCTTAGAAACTTCTTGTCTTTGACAGATGCCCCCTCGGGGTATTCTCGTTCCTCGAGATATCTCTTCACTTCGTAAAACTAGATCTTTTTTTCTACTCCTTCAATATCAAGCTCACAACAATATGCCGGTTCGTCTAGCCTTTCAATGGTAATCTGAGGAGCTTCGTTGTCCCATCTAACTTTGAACATAGATGGCATGGTAGCTAGTGCGTCTGCCAAATGATTCTCTTCACGCGGAATATGTTCAAAAATGATTTCTTCAAAGTAGGGGATCAAACTCAACAAATGTTCTCGATAGGGAATGATATTTGGATGCTTCGTGTCCCATTCGCCCTTAATCTGACTAATCACCAAAGCTGAGTCTCCATATACTTGCAAGAACTTGATCCTCAAATCAATAGCAGCTTTGATACCCATGATGCATGCCTCATATTCGGCATATTGTTGGTGCAGTCGAAACATAATCTGGCAGTGAAATGTGTATGGCCACCCCTGGGAGAGATAATTACTGCATCAATACCATTGCCTAAGTGCGTTAGAAGCTCCATCAAAAACCATGGTCCATCGAGATCCTGGCTCAGGTCCTTCATCTGGTCCAGGTTCTTCATAATCGGTAACTAGCATAATATTCTCGCCTGCGAACTCGAAATACATATATTGATAATCGTCTACAGCTTGATGAGCCAAATGATCTGCTAATACACTTCCTTTGATTGCCTTCTGAGTAGTATACTGAATGTCGTACTCAGTCAAAATTATTTGCCATCTTGATATTCTTTCGGAGAGAGCAGGTTTCTCAAATATGTACTTTATCCGATTTATTTTAGAGATCAATAAAGTGTTATGGGTCAACATATACTGTCTTAGTCGGCGAGCCACCCAAGCCAAAACGCAACAAGTTTTCTCGAGCAGTGAGTATCTTGTTTTACAGTTGGTAAAATTTTTGATAAGGTAGTATATTACATGCTCTTTTCGACCAAACTCGTTATGTTGGCCCGATACACTCCTCATTGAGTTCTCTAATACTATCAGGTACATGATCAAAGGTCTTCCTTCTACTGGTGGCATCAGAATATGAGGTTCTTGGAGGTACTCCTTGATCTAGTCGAAGGCTATCTGACAGTCGTCGTTCCATTTTACTACTTGATCTTTCTTCAATAGCTTGAAGATTGGTTCACAAGTAGTAGTCAAGTGTGAAATAAATCAAGCAATGTAGTTCAATCATCCTAGGAAACCTCTGACTTCTTTCTCGGTACGGGGGTGCCAGGGGGAGGGGTAGTTTCTTGAATAGATTTAACCTTGGAGGGAACAACTTCAATTTCTTTACCATTGAAAAAACCTACGAGTTTACCAGATCTTACTCCAAACGTACACTTGTTCGGGTTCAGTCTCAATTTGTATTTCTTCAATCTATCAAACAGCTCGCGAAGGTGATCCAGGTGTTCTTCTTTAGTATGAGACCTGGCTATCATGTCATTGATATAGACCTCTATCTCGTTATGGATCGTATCATGGAATGAAGCTACCATAGTGTCATACCCCAAAATTTTCCCTCCATCTTCTCAAGACATTTCATACACCTATGCTCAAGGATTCCTCAAGGGTTGATCAGACAAACCCTCTCCTAGACAATCAACCCAAGCTAGGGTTTGGCAATCCTCAGATCCAGATGGACTTCCAACACGTCCAATGGCCTTCATGCCTCCTCATATGCTTCAAAGATTCTCCATGTCAAGTTTCAAGCCTCACAAGTCAAATTTCCTCAGACAATTGCTCAGATGGTTGAAAATCAGTTGTATTGGACAAAAAGTCAACTGTGGTCAACATACAGTCAAACTTCATACTTTTTGGTCAACATCCTCATTTTGAAGTTACATTCATCATTTGATCAAGGGTTGATCATGATTCATCAAGAAAACTCAAGATTTGCCCAAAAGTCAAACTTTCCAAATTAGGGTTTCTTAGTGAAAAGTCAACTAAACTTTGACTGAGCATAACTTCTTCATACTTTCTCAGAAATTTTTCCACCACCTCTTGTTTTGAAGGAAATTCAATTCTCTACAACTTCATGTCTCACAAGAATGTTCAAAAAATGCTTCATTTGGAAGGTATGGATCAAAACATTACAGGTCCTTTTCAAAGTCAACAAAAAGTCAACATTTTGTTTTGAAGATATATTGAGCATGGAAACTCCAATTGAGATGAAAACAAAGAGGTTGGTTAGAGGACTCTTAGGGCTTTTCAAAAAGTCCAAGAACACTCAAAAATGTGGAAAATTGAGCAAGATACACCATTCACAAGTTGGGCAATTTTGAAGAAGTGCACAAAGAGAGATACTTGTAAAAATCAAAAAAATTGAAAATGGGCCTAGTTTTTCTTCATCCAAACTTGTTCCTCATACAATTTGGAACATCCAAGCCCAATTCCACGAATTTTTATTTTATTTTTCTATTTAATTTGGATTTTATTCATTTAAATACAAATTAAATTCAAAAATAAGGTATAAAATCAAAATTAATTGCAAAATTGATTTTTCTCTCTTCCTTGAGATCCAAGCAACCCAAGAAAGCTGGCAAATTTCAAAATTTGATTTGAATTGGCAAGGAATTGATGAAAATTGATAAAAAAAAGATAAGATTTGATCTTGTACAAAATCAAATATGTTTTGCATTGATTGATGATTATTTCTTCCCCAAATCAGCTCCAATTCCATCCAATATAAATATACAAGGCATAGCACATGAATTAGAATAGAAAAATTGCTTGGAGAAACCCTAACCTAATTCAAAAAAACCGTGCACTTGAAGCAACTAGCAGCCTTGGTTCTAGCTTGTTTCAATCAATTTTGAGCATTCCATCTTGTTCCTTGGGTTGTTAAGAGTCGATCCAGACCTTTACATCATTGAAAAATATCAAGAATTCAGAGAACATGATTTCGGTTTGTCACACTTTTTCAAATTTCGATTTCTATCATTCATGCACTTTTAACATGTTTCATGGTTTGTTTTGTGTTTAGATGGAAGTTTGCAAGCTTTCTGCATAGTTTGATTGAATTTTCATGGCCGAAATCGAAACTTACCATAGCTAGGGTTCCATGGTTCGAATTGGGATCTCACGAAATAGGATAAATTGGACAAAACGAATACCACCATCATGTTCAGAATGATGATTCCAATCGAACCATGCCTTTGAATTGAATTTATATTGCTTGTACTGGAGTTTAGAATTTGCAGGGGTCATAGCGTCGAAGGAAGCCGACGTTAACTTTTCAAAAATTCAAACGGAGAAGATGAAGATCTTCGCGCGTGTTCTTGGTTCCCAGGAATCGAGTTTGCTTAAAACGATCGCGTTTCAATTTTCAAACACCAAGTGTCAAGTGGCGCAGCGGTTAAGGCTTTGTTTTGAGTAGATGCTCCAAGAGGTCATGGGTTCGAGCCATACCAGGACCGGTTTTCCTTTCCTTTTTACAAACTCTCTCATATTTTTCTATTTTTTCCATATTTTCTTATTTTTCTTAATATTTTCATACAATTTAATTTAACTTTCAATAATTTCTATTATGCATTAAAAAACACAAAAATATTTTTGTTTTTGCATTATTTCCATAAAATGTTTCTTTAATTTATAAAATTAAAAATATTATTTTTGCATGCATATTTAATTTAATTGTTAATTTATCATTTAAATCACTTTTAATTGATTTTTAATTATTAAATTAACTCCAAAAAATCCCAAAAAATTATTTTAGCATATTAATATTATTTCCAGCATGAAAACTTTTTCTCATTCAAAAATTATTATTTTTACTAACATTTTCCTCTTATTCGATTTTCTCGTATTTCCCGATTTCTCATCTTTTCACAGGTTATCCCGTTTCAGACGATTTCTTTTATCGCTTTCTTTTCATATTTTGTAATTGCCTATGGGATGTAATAGTTTAATTAGGACTTTTATTTTCCGCATTTTAAATTATGTATCTGCCCCAAAGCCATATAATAGCGTAGGATTTATCTTTCCGCAATTTAATTTCCGCACCCTATAAACTGCTAGTAATTAGGTGTGTATGGCAAGATAAAATTGGACATAGCTCACTCATAATTTCAAGATAAAATATCTGAAATCAACACACTCTCTCACACATGCACCCCTTAGGGTAATTCTCTCTCGTTGCCTTTACGAATTCAAATGGTCATGTCCCTCGAACGTAGAGGTATTCTAGCACCGTTGCCTTCAAAACAAATCATCATAGTCCCTTCGATACAAAGATCATAAGACCCACGATGTCGCCTACGAATACATGATCTTGACCCTCGATTGTCGCCTACGAAAAATGATGATAGTCCCTTCGAATGTGCTAGGATACCTTCTACAAGTTGCTTTCTATGACCATACGATGTCCCTTCGAATGTCCCGCTTACATCCAATAAATAGAGTTACCTACCAACTAATGGTATGGATAGCTCTATTCTAAAGGAACGTAAAATAATGCACAAAAATGACCATTTCTGAGTAGGTAATAAGACTTTTAGTTGCTTGCTCTATCAAAGTACTTTTCACACCTCACACTTTTGTCAAAGTTCAAACTCTTTTCAAAACGAAACATTTCCAAACACTTTGTATACATTCCTACATGAATCATTACAAAGTCAAAGCGAAATGCCTTTTCAAAACATTTTTGTCAAACACACAGAAAGCACAATTTTAAAGTGATCTAAGAGCAACTAAGAGCCCGTAGATAACTACGGATGAAAAGGGGTGCTAATACCTTCCCTTTTCATAACCTTCTCCCTTACTCAGAATCTAACGGAGGTCTTTTTCTGTACTTTTTACCTTCCCTTAATTGGATAAAAGAAAAGTCGGTGGCGACTCTTGCTATCCGCACATTTGCGATACAAAAACCTACAAAGTTAGTTCACCGTGTTACAGAACTGGCGACTCTGCTGGGGAGACACCCTAATGAGAGAATACCTTAGGGATTTTTAGATCATCTTTACTGTTTTCTGTTTGACTTGCTTGCTTTATCTTTAAGGGTTGCTTGGGTATTATATATTTGTGGGGGGTCCTACACCCGGATCCGGATTTCCTTTTAGGTAAGTAGCAATAAATCGTCGCGACCGTTAGACGTATATCAAAACGGTCAACATGATGGCTACGTTAGTGTGACACTTTGGATGTCCTGATACTCTTCATTTCCAAGTTGAGGATAGTATTTGGCTTCTGCGTGGTGTCATCAAGCACTAACTAAACTTTTAGAACCTTAATTGACCCATCTTGGCCATTAGAAGGTAGTGAGATGACCGGCTTTGGTGCAGACTAAGATTGGCTGATACTCGATGCTACGCTCATTAAGATCAGACTTTTGGGATATTTTCGGTCGACCACTTGGTAGTCGTATTAAAATAAACGCCTACGAGAAAGATCAATGATGTGAGATTCCTAGAACCCGGTTACTATTATAGGACAGGATGAACCAACTCAAACTTTTGGTGGGGTAATCACTTATACCTCATGCAAGCCTTAAACCTAGGCTCATTGTGTGAATTGTTTGTGTGTGCTAAACATGACATCATGACATCATTGCATTGCATATCATTTCTAACTATTTCAAGGACCTAGGGATTTATCTTTGCTCTGTTTTGTAGGGGATTATGGCTTCTAGAAAGACTATCCGAATCAACTTCATGGGTATACCTTCTCAGCTCAAAGAATTGGTTTCAGAAATTCCCGATCACGCCCAGTTCATCAAAAGACATGGTTATCTGCTTGATTTGGTTATCTCCGATTTTGAAGAAGATATGATGCATGTCCTATTCCAGTTCTTTGATCCGAAACACCATTGCTTTACATTCCCAGATTATCAGTTGGTTCCTACCTTGGAAGACTTCTCTAAGCTACTTGGGGTACCTATTCTTGACCAAATGCCATTCACCGGTTTGGAAAAGGTCCCTAAATACGAAGACATTGCATCGGCCTTACACCTTAAGCGCTCAAACGTTGAAGCCAATTGGGAATCCAGAAGCGGAGTTAAGGGTTTACTTGCCAAGTTCCTGATTAAGAAAGCCCTAGAATTCCTCAAAGTTATGAGTTTCCATGCATTTGAAGACATTGTGGCCCTGCTAATCTATGGTTTGGTTCTTTTCCCTAACTCGGATCAATTCATAGATGTCAATGCCATCAAGTTGTTTCTTACCCGCAATCCTGTGCCCACTTTACTTGGAGACATCCTACATTCTCTCCATACTCGTACTACTAAGAGACAAGGAACTCTCATGTGTTGCATCCCGTTACTTTCCAGGTGGTTTATTTCGCACCTTCCTCCATCAGTTTTGAAGAATAAACAAAGGTTGAAATGGTCTCAAAGACTAATGTCACTTTCTCATTCAGACATCCGTTGGAGTCTTTTCTCTCAAAAGGACTTCACATTCATTGAGCGTTGTGGAGAATTCCCTAATGTACCACTACTTGGTATAAGGGGAGGTATTACTTACAACCCTTCTTTAGCTCTACGTCAGTTTGGTTTTGCTCGAAGAGATGGTCCACATGATATGCTTCTCCAAGATATTGTGTTCGATTACAACCACGATCTCCAGAATTACTGACGAAGGTTCATACATGCTTGGGGCATGGTAAAGAAGACTGATACCAAGACTTTGGGACACCAAAACTCCATTCCTTGGGAACCTTACCTCAAATGGGTGTGAGCTCAAGCTCAAAACCTCATGATGCCATTCACGCCTGTTTTACCCGTAATTATGGAACCTGTTGCTATAGGTGACGAGTCCTATACTGTTCTCCATCCCGACATGCCTACTGATTTTGAAGACTTGAAGAGATCCTGGATTCAGCTTAAAGAAGAGAGGGATACATTCGAAGCTCAGTGTTATGCAAGCGAGAAGAAAGTGTTAGAGTTGACCAAGCTACTTCATGAGGAGCGAAACATCAACGCCTACCTCGGCATCAAGAGGAAGCGCCCATGGGAGACTTAGAGCTTTAGAATTTTTTTTATGCTTTTCTTTTATTATTTTGAACTATATTTTGTACTTAAAAAGAAAAAGAACAAAAAGAGAACTAATAAATGTTTGTTTTTTGCTTGTTTAACAAATTTAAATCTCTAAGGTCCTTGAAAACATTGCATTGCATTCGCATAAACATTGCATATCATAGCATAACATTGCATCATAGGTACATTGAAGATTGGTTTTCTCATTTGCTCGCTATATATTTTAGCAGAAATGGCTCTTGAACAGTCTGTCAAAGATCTCCAGGCTCAGAATGCTCAGTTCCAGCAGATGTTCACCAGTTTGGTCCAAGGCCAAGAAGATCTCAAGAAGCTCATCAACAGAAAGAAGAAGGTTGTTGGTCTTCTCAACATGGGCAGACGCTACAAAGGTGGTCCTAAAAGGGTTAGCCGGATAGAGCTCTCAGAAGGAAGTGTCAAGAATGAGGGGAGTGTCAAGGGTAATGAAGATGACCAGCGTGAGCCTAAGAAAGAGGGAGAGGATCGCTCTGACTATAGCCAGTCCTCTGATGAAGATGACAAGTACAAGCAACTTGAAGACCGTCTGAATGCTGTGGAAAACCTGAAGATGTCCGGGCTGAATTTTGATGATCCGAGTCTTGTCCTCGTGTGGTAATTCCTCCCAAGTTCAAAGTTCAACTTTTGCTAAGTATGATGGCATGTCTTGTCCAAAGCGCACTTGAAGTCCTATGTTCGAAAATCAACCCACCGATGAGAAAGTTGTGGATGCATTATTTTCAAGAGAGTTTATCCGGAACTCAATTGGAGTGGTATTATCAGCTAGAAAATGACAGTATCCGTACTTGGGGTGACTTGGCAGATGCTTTCTACAGATAGTATGAGTACAATGCTGAATTGACAGAGCATGTCTATGGGTCGTGATGAGAAGTTCAAGGAGTATGCTCAGAAATAGAGAGATTTAGCAGGCAGAGTTCAGCCACCCTTGTCCAATAGGGAGTTGGTTGATATGTTTATGGGAACGCTAACCGGCCCATTCTTCAATCATCTGATTGGAAACTCTTCAGCCGGATACACCGAGTTGATATTGACAGGAGAGCGTATTGAAGCTGGTATTAAGAGTGGAAAGATTCAGATAGAGTCATCTTCAAATGCTGCGAAGAGATCTTTTGGTGGCAAGAAGGAAACTAATGTGTATGGTAAGAAAAGCCGAGCCAAGACCGACCGTGCTCAATCTGGGGCGTGATCTCGATCCTACATCAAGACAACCTCGAGACAACGCACAGAGCGTAACGCCCGAGACGGTTCTGAAGATCAACATGCCATTGCCGCAAGCCTTGCAACACATGTTGATAGCAGAGCTGATAACCTTGAGGGATCCTCCTCAAAATATCAACACTTCCTCTCCGAGATACAATCCTAATGCTAAGTGTGCTTACCACTCCAATAGCCGTGGCACGACATCGACAACTATTGGGCTCTGAAGAACAAAATTCAAGATATGATTGAAGCTAAGCAGATCGAGTTTGACCCTCCTATTGAGACTCCGAATGTGATCAACGCGCCCATGCCTAACCATGACAAGAGTTCCAATGCTGTTGGTGAGGATACTTACATTTTCAACATAGATGACTTGACCATTCCTCCGATGGATTAAGAAGAATTTGCTACAAGCGGTGTCAATCCAGATGCCCGAGAATTGTTGGTGCCCATCTCGCACCGATGGTTGTGCTTGGTTGAGAAGATGTGTTCAGTGCATGATGGATAACCGTGAGATACTATTCCTAAAACCACCTATGCAGAAGCTGTGTGAAGATATGTCTAAGTTGAAGATCGAGGAGGTGAATGAAACTGCACCATCTGTGTGGGATACCTTGGGGCAGCCAAGTGGAAAGTATGATTACATGGTGAAGTACACTGTTCCTGAAAGCTACAAGATTCCTATTGAAGATGTTAAAGTGACCGGATGAGGTGACGATTTCCCAGAAGACTATGCTGATGTTAACACTATAAGAATTTCCTCTGCTGATCATGTGCCAAGAGTGGCACCTCTCATCATTACTTTTCCCGGACCAGTTCCATATTCCTCTGACAAAGCTATCCCTTGGAATTATGGAGCTGATGTTTACTATCATGGCGTCAAGCAAGACCCTCTGGCTATTGAAGATCTTATAGTTGAAGCTACCATTCCTGACATTGACAACATCACCGGATCAAGTAAGGTGACCAGAACCGAAAGAGTGTTCTCTCCAGAAATCTCTCCTCCAGAAGACACTGCGACTCTAGCTCGCATTCCAGTTATTCCATCCATTCCCCAAACTAGAGGGAAAGAACCAGTGACTCATCCGCGAAGTACCAAAGGAAGTTATGAAGACACCTCAAACGAGAAATGGAGGAAATTCAAGATTATCAAGAAGAGTGACTACAATGTGGTGGAAGTTAGGGACTCGTCCAAGATCTCCATGCTTGCTCTCGCTTTGTGCTCGAGGCCCATGCTAACGCCTTGGTGAAGTTTTCAAGAATGCTCACGCATCGCAAGACACTACTACTGACCAGTTTGAAGTTTGTATTGCTAGCCTGGCTGCCAACAACGGCCTAGGTTTCTCTGATGCTAATCTGACTCCTGCCGGAAAGAAACACAACAAAGCCTTGCACATCTTTGTTGAATGCAAGGGCATTACATTGTCTCATGCTTTGGTGGATACCGGTTCTGCTCTAAATATCCTTACGAAGACTGCTTTTGACCGACTTGATATCGAAGGGTTGGTTCTGAGACCCAGTGATATAATTGTGAGAGCTTTTGATGGTTCTAAGCGAACAGTACTTGGAGAGCTTATTTTGCTTGTTAAAGTCGGTTCCCAGACTTTTGACTCCACTTTCTTTGTCATGGACATCCGTCCAGCTTACTCTTGCTTACTTGGACGCCCTTGGATACATGGGCGGCCATACCTCTACCTTGCATCGAAGTTGAAGTACCGGTGAAAGGGAAGGTTGTCACGGTGTGGTGAAGAAGAATATATGGTCACCATCGGTCATTCGATACCTCGAGGTAGAGGGTGAATTCTTGAGACTCCTGTCAAGCTTTTGAAACAATCCCAGTGTCATGCACTGACTCTCCCACTCCCGGTTACTAAAGTTCCGCCTAGGATGGCCTCGTGAAAGATGCTCAAGCTGCGGTTGAAAAAGGAGGTAGTACTATTTGGGGTCAGCTCACGATCTTCCTCTCAAATTTGACAAGACGGTTTAGGCTTCACCATCGAGGTCAAGATGATCGCCATGAACGTGTCGCCAACTTCCTTTCCGTGAGCGAGTGGAATCCATTCTATAGAAGACGATGACAACGACTCGACATCAACAAGTGGATCTTCCGACTCCCGACAACGGACTCGCAATTGGAAGGCGAAGGCGTCATACCAATCTCCTTTAGGAGTAATTGCTCTTGTTTTGTTTTGCTTTTCATATTTTCTATGTTTTGAACAATAAACTCTAAAGCCTAGTGCCTTACCCGGCATCATGGCTCGTTTGTGAGGGTTATTATCATCATTTGCATATTTTCATTTAATAAAATCGTTGGACTTTTGCATTCAATTGTTGTTTTCTTTCTTTTACTTTATTACCCCTTCAAAAAAGCTATGTGTTTCTTACACACACCCACGTGATACACTGCAGAATCACTCCGAATCTCGTTGATATACGATTATGCTATTGCTAAATATGACTTCGATAATCCGATCTACCAAGTCAAGACGAAAGTGAGGAAGATTGTGAAGTGCCGGAGAACTTGTCGATCTACAGCAAGAAGAGCGAGTTATACACCGCACAAGAGCAAGTTGAGGTTGTGAATTTGGGTACTGATGAAGACAAAAAAGAGATCAAGATAGGAGCGGGTCTTGAGAACAATGTTAAAGAAAGATTGGTTCAGATGCTACGAGACTATATTGAGGTTTTTGCTTGGTCATACGAAGACATGCCGGGTTTGGACATTGATATTGTGGTACACCGATTGCCGACAAAAGAAGGTTTTCTTCCTGTGAAGCAGAAGGTTCGTCGTATGCGTCTTGAGATGTCAGAGAAAATCAAAGTCGAAGTTATGAAGCAGTTCAACGCCGGTTTTCTAGCTGTTACCTCTTATCCATAATGGGTTGCTAATGTGGTGCCTGTACCCAAGAAGGATGGCAAGGTACGAATGTATGTGGATTACAGAGATTTGAACAAAGTGAGTCCGAAAGACGATTTTCCACTTCCTCATATTGGTGTTCTGGTTGACAACACCGCTCAGCATAAGGTTTTCTCCTTCATGGATGGTTTCTCCGGTTACAATCAGATCAAAATGGCTCCTGAAGACATGGAAAAGACTACTTTTGTTACACAGTGGGGCACTTTCTGCTACAAGGTTATGTCGTTCGGACTGAAGAACGCGGGCGCCACTTATCAGAGTGCCATGGTGACGTTATTTCATGACATGATTCATCACGAGATAGAGGTCTACGTCGACGACATGATAGCTCGATCACAGACTGAAGAAGAACATCTTGATCATTTGTAGAAACTATTTGACAGATTGAAGAAGTACAGACTAAGACTTAATCCTAACAAGTGCACCTTTGGAGTCAGATCCGGTAAGCTCCTAGGGTTTGTTGTCAGTGGTAAAGGTATTGAGGTTGACCCCGCCAAGGTTAAAGCTATTCAAGAAATGCCAGCTCCCCGCACCGAGAAGGAAGTCAGAGGTTTCTTGGGCCGATTGAACTACATTGCCAGATTCATTGCACATTTAACTGCTACTTGTGAACCAATTTTCAAGCTACTAAAGAAAGATCAAGTGGTAGAATGGAACGATGATTGCCAGATCGCTTTTGACAAAATCAAGGAGTACCTACAAAATCCTCCTATCCTGATGCCGCCCGCCGAAGGAAGACCTCTTATCATGTACTTGACAGTGTTAGAGAACTCAATGGGGTGTGTGTTGGGGCAACATGACGAGTTTGGTCGAAAAGAGCATGCAATGTACTACCTTAGCAAAAAGTTTACCGACTGTGAAACGAGATTCTCACAGCTCGAGAAAACTTGCAACGCTTTGGCTGCTCACGACTAAGACAAGATATGTTGACTCACACTACCTTGTTGATTTCCAAGATGGATCCGATAAAATACATATTTGAGAAACCAGCTCTCTCCGGAAGAATAGCAAGATGGAAACTGATCTTGACCGAGTATGACATCCAACATACTTCTCAGAAAGCGATCAAAGGAAGTATAGTAGCCGATCATTTGGCTCATCGTCGTAGATGACTCACGCCTATGCAATTCCAGACGAAGATGTTTTACTAGTTACAGATTGTGAAGAACCAGGCCCACACGAAGGACCTGAACAAGGATCCCGATGGACCATGGTCTTTGATGGAGCCTCAAACGCACTTGGCAATGGCATTGGCGCCATCATTACATCCCCTGCAGGCGGACATACTCCTTTCACCGCCCGATTATGTTTCGATTGCACCAACAACATGG
The DNA here is from genome assembly GCA_021764765.1 of Vicia sativa. Lineage (NCBI taxonomy): Eukaryota > Viridiplantae > Streptophyta > Magnoliopsida > Fabales > Fabaceae > Vicia > Vicia sativa. Next base: position 57,917,092 of record CM038797.1, on the reverse strand, counting down.
CGAATCGTGCATCATGGGTATCAAAGTCGCTATTGACTTAAGAATCAAGTTCTTGCAAGTGTATGGAGACTCGGCTTTGGTGATCAAGGCGGTGGATATTAAGCATCCGAATCTCATTCCATATCGAGAGCATGTTACGAGTTTGATCCCTAATTCAAGAGATCACTTTCAATCACATTCCACGAGAAGAGAATCGCGCGACGATTGGCTACTATGTCGCCTATGTTCAAGGTCGATGGGACAACGAGGCTCCCGGATCATCATTGAGAAGTTTGACGAACCAACATATTGTTGTGAGCTTGATACAGAAGAGAAACCTTGGTACTATAATGTGAGGTATCTTGAGACCCAGGAATATCCCGCAGGGGCATCTGTTAACGATAAGAAGTTCTTGAGAAGATTTACATCCAAGTTCTTCCTCAGCAACGGCATCTTATACAAGCGCAATCACGACTTGTGCTTATCTACCGTAAACCTGAAAACAATGAACGTATTATGGAAGAGTTACACGAAGGCGCATTTGGTACCCATTCCAGTGGACACACCATGGCTAAGAAGATTTTGAGAACGGGTTACTATTGGTCCACCATGGAAGCTGATTGCCACCGCTATGCTCGATCTTGTCACAAATGCCAGATATATCCAGACAAAGTGCACGTACCTCCAGTACCTCTGAATGTTCTAACAGCTCCTTGGCCTTTTGCAATGTGGGGCATTGACATGATCGGAGAAATCAAGCCCACATCTTCCAACGGACATCGTTTCATCCTTGTGGCAATTGACTATTTCACCAAGTGGGTAGAAGCAGCCTCGTTCGCATCTGTTACCAAGAATGTTGTGGCCCGATTCATCAAACATAATCTTATCATCGGCATGGCACTCCAAGGATTATCACGATAACTCTAATCTCAACAATAAGATGATCACCGAACTACGCACGCAGCTCAAGATCACGCATCACAACTCTTCTCCTTATCGGCCTAAGATGAATGGCGCTGGAAGCCGCCAACAAGAACATTAAGAAGATTATCTGAAGATGGTGACTTACAAGGATTGGCATGAGATGTTACCATTTGCTCTTCATGGTTATCGCACTACTGATCGAACATCAGCAGGCAACCCCCTCTCTTGTATACGGTATGAAGCGTTCTACCCATCGAGGTTCGGATACCCTCAACCGAGTCCTCCAGACGCAGAAAGTTAAGCGAAGACGATTGGGTCCGCATCGCCTTGACCAAATTAACTTGATTGATGAGAAACGACTCGCATCCATCTGCCATGGACAGATCTATCAGAAACGAATGATCAGAGCATTTAACAAGAAGGTCAAGCACCGAATCTACCAAGTCGGTGATCTAGTAGTCAAGCGCATCATTCTTCCACAAGGTGATCCCAGGGGCAAATGGACTCCCACCTATGAGGGACCGTTTGTAGTCAAGATAGTATTTTCCGGCGGAGCTATGATACTTAGCACCATGGATGATGAAAACTTCCCACACCCTATGAACGTAGACATAGTCAAAAAATACTACGCATAAAAGAGACCCGTTAGGTCGACTGGCCTAGGCAAAAATAAGGGCATCCTGGTGTAACACGGTGAACTGACTTTGTAGATTTTGTATCGCAAATGTGCGGATAGCAAGAGTCGCCACTGACTTTTCTTTTATCCAATTAAGGGAAGGTAAAAAGTACAGAAAAAGACCTTCGTTAGATTCTGAGTAAGGGAGAAGGTTATGAAAAGGGAAGGTATTAGCACCCCTTTCCATCCGTAGTTATCTACGGGCTCTTAGTTGCTCTTAGATCACTTTAAAATTTGCTTTCTGTGTGTTTGACAAAAATGTTTTGAAAAGGCATTTCGCTTTGACTTTGTAATGATTCATGTAGGAATGTATACAAAGTGTTTGGAAATGTTTTGTTTTGAAAAGATTTTGAACTTTGACAAAAGTATGAGGTGTGAAAAGCATTTTGATAGAGCAAGCAACTAAAAGTCTTATTACCTACTCAGAATTGGTCATTTTCGTGTTATTTTACGTTCCTTTAGAATAGCGCTATCCATACCATTAGTTGGTAGGTAACTCTATTTGTTGGATGTGAGCGGGACATTCGAAGGGACATCGTATGGTCATAGAAAGCAACTTGTAGGAAATATCCTAGCACATTCGAAGGGACTATCCTTATTTTTTCGTAGGCGACAATCGAGGGTCAAGATCATGTATTCGGAGGCGACATCATGGGTCTATGATCTTTGTATCGAAGGGACTATGATGATTTGTTTTGAAGGCAACGGTGCTAGAATACCTCTACGTTCGAGGGACATGACCATTTGTATTCAAAGGCAACGAGAGAATTACCCTGTGCAAAAGAGTGTGTTGATTTCAGGTATATGTTATCTTGAAAATTAGAGTGAGCTATGTCCAATTTTAGTCTTGCCATACACGCCTAATTACTAGCAGTTTATAGGTGCGGAAAGTAAATTGCGGAAAGTAAAGTGCGGAAAGTAGATGTCCTACGCTATTACATGGCTTTGGGGCAGATACATAATTTAAACTTGCGGAAAATAAAAACCTAATTTAAACTATTACATCCCATGAAAAGTTACATTATTGGAAAAAAGAAAACAGTAAGAAAAATCGTCCGAAACGGAATAACCTGTGAAAAGATGAGAAAATCGGAAAATATGATGAAATCGAATAAGAGGAAAATGTTAGTAAAAATGAAATTTTAAGAATGAGAAAAATATGGCATGCTGGAAATAATATAAATATGCTAAAATAATTTTTTGGGATTTTTTGGATGTATTTTAATAATTAAAAACTAATTAAAATTGATTTAAATGCTAAATTATGAATAAAAATAAATATGCATGCAAAACAATATTTTTTAATTTTATAAATTAAATAAGTATTTTCTGAAAATAAATGCAAAAGGAAAAAATATTTTGATGATTTTTGATGCATGAGAAAAATTGTGGAAATTAATTAAAATGAATGTAAAATATTAAATAATATGAAAATAGAAAAATAATTGAAAAGTGAAGTTTGTAAAAGAAAAAGAATGGAACCGGTCCTGGTGTGGTTCGAACCCACAACCTTTGAGAGCATCTTCTACATGCCAAGCCTTAACCACTGCGCCATGTTGCAATTGGTGTTTGAAAAGCTGGAAACAATTAGATTTGAATGATGACGCGTCAGGGATAAGTTTGAAAACGAGTCAGCACGCGTGGGGTCCAGTTGGAAAGAGAGAACGAATAAGAACGCGTTATAACGCCACGCAGTCCCTCGCCGGTCAAACCGAGTCAGCGACGCCGGAGCCCTAGCTCCGGTCGTCTTCTCCGGCAACCCAATTCCTTAAACCTGCAAAAATACGAAGAATAAAAGAACAAAAGGTCCCTTACCCCCCTAAATCGAGGGCTGCGATCTCAATAGTGCCATTAGTTTTCCCTAAAAATGCTTGTACAAGCCGGTTCGATTCAAGCAGTTGGTGAAGCCCTAATAATGGCACTATGATTTCCAGACGTCCAAGCTTGCATGTGAGGGTTCGATCATGTCCTAAACACCACCCTGAATCGATACAAACACACAAACAACATTAATAATGCATGGAAAACAAAATTCGAATTTTGCAATTTTACCAAATCGGAGCAATGGATTGAGCACGATTCTGGATGGTTTTGCTTCAAGTAAGGGTCGATTTCGCTTGCTGGGATATCAAGGAGCAAGATTAAATGGTTAAAACACCTTGAAACTGGCTGAAAAATAAAATTCGATTTTGCAAGTTTCTTGAAAAAAATTGGCAAAGTGAGGGCTGTGTATGGGGCTAGGGTTTCGTGTCCTTGGCTTGTGTCCTTGCTGGGTATTTATAGAAGGATTTGGGATGGCAAAGAGGAAGAAAAAAGATTTGATCTTGAATGTGCATTTATATTTTATCAAATAAAATCAATTTTTGGAAAAAATTTGATTTTATCATCAATGTGAAGGCTAGCACGAAATTGGTAAGAAGCATGGGCTTTCTTGAACCTCAAGCATGATATAAAATCATTCCTTTTGGAAAAAAACTTTATTTTCATATTTTATATAATTTAATTTTGAATTAAATGATTTAAAATTCAAAAATAAATCAATAAAATAGAAAATTGCAATGGCCAAGCATTTATGGGTCACAAATAATGTCATGAGTAAGTTTGGATCAAAAGATTATAGGCCCATTTGGAAAATTTTGCATTTTGACCAAAATGTCCTTTTGTGCAATTGTCCAAAATTACCCAACTTCTGAATAGTGTATCTTGCTCAATTTTCCACATTTTTGAGTGTTCTTGGACGTTTTGGAAAGCTCTAAGAGTCCTATAACCAACCTTTTTGGTCTCATCTCAATTGGAGTTTCCATGCTCAATGTATCCTCAAAACAAAATGTTGACTTTTTGTTGACTTTGAAAATGACCTGTAATGTTTTGAGCCATACCTCTCAAATGAATCATTTTTGGACATTCTTGTGAGACATGAAGTTAGAGAATTGAATTTCCTTCAAAACAAGAGGTGGTGGAAAAATTTCTGAGAAAGTATGAGAAAGTTATGATCAGTCAAAGTTCAGTTGACTTTTCACCTAGAAACCCTAATTTAGAAAGTTTGACTTTTGGGCAAATCTTGAGTTTTCTTGATGAATCATGATCAACCCTTGATCAAATGATGAATGTAACTTCAAAATGAGGATGTTGACCAAAAATCATGAAGTTTGACTGTATGTTGACCATAGTTGACTTTTTGCCCAATACAACTGATTTTCAACCATTTGAGCAATTGTCTGAGCAATCTTGACTTGTAAGGCTTGAAACTTGACATGGAGAATCTTTGAACCATATGAGGAGGCATGATGAACATTGGAGATGTTGGAAGTCCATCTGGAGCTGAGAATTGCCAAACCCTAGTTTGGGTTGATTGTCTAGGAGAGGGTTTGTCTGATCAACCCTTGAAGAATCCTTGAGTATGGATGTATGAAATATCTTGAGAAGATGGAGGGCAAATTTTGGGGTATGACAGCTGCCCCTGTTCAATCTTCTTGTACTGGAAGGTTAGATTGACATACTTGTCTTTCGTGACCTGAAGGTAGAAGATGATTGAACACTCGAGTACACCTGAAAATTTGCACTCGCTGTTGGCGGATGATGCGGGAATGGGCTTACAGATGCCATTTGGAGAAGGTAGAGACTTCGCTGGGGGATGAGTCGTATGCTAGACTCGGAGTGATTCTGCAGTGTATCACGTGGGTGTGTGTAAGAAACACATAGCTTTTTGGAGGGGTGATAAAGTAAAGAAAGAAAACAAACAATTGAATGCAAAAGTCCAACGAATTTATTGAATGAAAATACGCAAACGATAGATAATAACCCTCGCAAACGAGCCATGATGCCCCGGGTAAGGCACTAGGCTTTAGAGTTTATTGTTCGAAACATAAAAATACGAAAAGCAAAACAAAAACAAGAGCAATTATTCCTGGCTAAAGGAGATTGGTATGACGTCTTCAGTCTTCCAATTGTTGAGCCCTTTGTCTGGAGTTGGGAAGATCCACTTGCTGATGTCGAAGTCGTTGTCGTCGTCTTCTATAGCATGAATTCCATTCTGGCTGATGCGGAAAGGAAGTTGGCTGGCACGTTCGCGGCGTATCATCTTCTGACCCTTGATGGTGAAGCCTAAACCAGTCTTGTCGGATTTGAAAGGAAGATCGGGGAGCTGACCCCAAACAGCACTACCTCCTTGTTCAATAGCAGCTTGTGCATCTTTCAGCGAGGCCATCCTCGGCAGAGCTTGTGTAACTTTAGGAGTGACAGGATAGTCAACAGGCATGACTCTGGGAACTGTTTCAAAAGCTTTACAAGGAGTCTCAAAGAATTCACCCTCTACCTCGAGGTATCGGAATGACTGTAGATGACTGACCATATACTCTTCTTCACCACATACTGTAACAACTTTCCCTTTCATCGGGTACTTCAGCTTCTGATGCAAGGTAGAGGTAACAGCGCCTGCCCCATGTATCCAAGGGCGTCCAAGTAGGCAAGAGTAAGCTGGACGGATGTCCATGACAAAGAAAGTGGAATCAAAAGTCTGGGAACCGACTTTGACAGGCAGAGTGAGCTCTCCAAGTACTGTTCGCTTAGAACCATCAAAAGCTCTCACGATTATATCACTGGGTCTTAGAACCAACCCTTCGATATCAAGTCGATCAAAAGCAGTCTTCGGTAGGATATTCAGAGCAGAACTAGTATCCACCAAAACATGAGACAATGTAGTGCCCTTGCATTCAACAGAGATGTGCAAGGCTTTGTTGTGTTTCTTTTCGGCAGGAGTCAAATCAGCATTAGAGAAGCCTAGGCCGTTGTTGGCAGCCAGGCTAGCAATACAATCTTCAAACTGGTCAGTAGTAGTGTCTTGCGGTACGTGAGCATTCTTCAGAAACTTCACCAAGGCATTAGCATGGGCCTCGGAGCACAAGAGCAGAGCAAGCATGGAGATCTTGGACGGAGTCTGTCCCAACTATTCCACAACATTGTAGTCACTCTTCTTGATAATCTTCAGAATTTCCTCCATTTCTTGTTTGGAGGTGTCTTTAGTAGCTTCCTTTGGTACTTCTGGCTGAGCAGGATGAGTCACTGGTTCTTTCCCTCTAGCTTGGGGAATGGATTGAATAGCTGGAATGCGAGCTGGAGTCACGGTGTCTTTTGGAGGAGAGATATCTGGAGAAAAAACCCTTCCGGTTCTGGTCACCTTACTTGATCCAGTGATGTTGTCAATGTCAGGAATGGTAGCTTCAACTGTAAGATCTTCAATGGTCAGAGGGTCTTGCTTGACACCATGATAATAAACATCAGCTCCATAATTCCAAGGGATAGCCTTGTCGGAGGAATATGGAACTGGTCTGGGAGAAGTAATGATGAGAGGTGCCACCCTAGGCACAGGATCGGCAGAGGAAATCCTTATGGTGTTAACATCAGCATAATCTTCTGGGAAATCGTCACCCCATCTGGTCGCCTTAACGTCTTCAATAGGGATCATGTAGCTCTCAGGAACAGTGTACTTCACCATGTAATCATACTTTCCACTTGGCTGCCCCAAGGTATCCCACACAGATGGTGCGGCTTCATTTGCATTGTCAATCTTCAACTTGGACATTTCTTCACACAGCTTCTGCACGGGTGATTTCAGAAATAGTATCTCACGGTTATCCATCATGCACTGAACACGTCTTCTCAACCACACATCGTAGAACCAACGACAATTCTCGGGCATCCTGGATTGACACCGCTGCAGCAAATTCTTCAATCATCGAGGAATGGTCAAGTCATCTATGTTGAAAACATAAGTATCTTCTCCAACAAAGATTGGAACTCTTGTCATGGTTAGCATGGGAGCATTGATCACATCGGAGTCTCAAGAGGGTCAAACTCAATCTGCTTAGCTTCAATCATATCTTGAATCTTGTTCTTCGTGAGCCCAACAATCATCAGACTATGTCCCGGCTATTGGAATGGTAAGCACACTTAGCATTAGGGTTGTATCTCGGAGAAGAAGTGTTGACATTTTGAGGAGGATCCTCAAGGTAATCACCGCTTCAACATGTGTTGCAAGGCTTGCACAATGGCATGTTGATCTTTGTAATTGTCTTCGTGGCGGCGTTACGCTACGGCGTTGTCTGTTGAGGTTGTGATGTAGGATCGAGATCACACCGCCCACAGATTGAGCACGGTCGGTCTTGGCTCGGCTTCTTACCATACACAGCATTGACTTCTCTTACCACCAAAAGATCTCTTCTGCATTTGAAGATGTCTCTGCGAATTTTTCCACTTGATACCATTCAATACGCTCTCAACACAAGATTTCGGTGAATCCTACCAAGAGTTTCAATCGATGATTAAAGAACGGCCCGTTGTTCCCATAAACATATCAACCAACTCCTCTATTGGACATGGGTGGCTGAACTCGCTCGCTAGATCTCCATTTCTATACCCTTGAACTTCTCATCACGACCCATAGACATGCTTTGTAGTTGCATGCGAGTGGTGTCAATTCAAGATTGTACCCATACTCAGTAGAAAGCATCGCCTGTCACCCAAGTACGGATACGGTCATTCTCTAGCTGATAATACCACTCCAAGTGAGTTCCGACAAACTCTCTTGAAAATAGTGCATCCACAACTTTCTCACATCGTGGGATTGATCTTCCGACATAGGACTTCAATGCGTTTTAGGGCAAGACATGCCATCATACTTAGCAAAAGTTGGAACTTTGAACTTGGGAGGAATCACAACACTGTGGACAAGACTCAGATCATCAAAATTCAGCCTGACATCTTCAAGTTTTCCACAAGATTCGACGGTCTTCAAGTTGTTTGTACTTGTCATCTTCATCGTATTGGCCATCGCATAGACTTTTCGTGCTCATGCCGACCACCTTCACCATCACCCTTGTTACTTTGCTCATCCTCCTTCTTGATACTTCCTTCAGAGAGCTCAATTCGACTAACCACTCTAGGACCTCCTTTGTAGCGCCCCGCCCATGTTGAGAAGACCAACAACCTTCTTCTTCATTGATGAGCTTCTTCGATCTTCTTGGCCTTGGACCAAGCTCGTGAACATCCTAAACTGAGCATTCGAGCCCTGGAGATCTTTGATGATCGTTCAAGAGCCATTTCGCTAAAATAAATAGCGAGAATGAGAAAACCAATTCAATGTACCGTGATGCAATGTTATGCTATGATATGCAATGTTTATGCTAATGCAATGCAATGTTTTCAAGGACCTTAGAGATTTAAATTTGTTAAACAAGCAATGAACAAACATTTATTAGTACTTTTTATTATTCTTTTTCTTTTAAGTACAAAAGATAGTTCAAACAAAACAAAGAAGCATAAAATCCTAAAGCTCTAAGTCTCCCATGGCGCTTCCTCTTGGTGCCGAGTGGCGTGATGCTTCGCCTCGTGAAGTAGCTTGGTCAACTCTAGTACTTCTTCTCACTTGCAGCACCGAGCTTCAAAGGTATCCTCTCCTCTTGAGTCGAATCCAGATCTCTTCAAGTCTTCAAAATCGAGGCATGTCGATGGAGAATAAGATAGGATACGCCACCTATAGCAACAGTTCCATAATTACGTAACAAAGTGAATGGCATCATGAGGTTTGAGCTCGAGCTCGCACCCATTTGAGGTAAGGTTCCCAAGGAATGGAGTTCGTGCCCCAAAGTCTTGTATCGTCTTCTTTACCATGCCCAAAGCGTATAAACCTTCGCTTGTACTCGAGATCGTGGTTGTAGTCGAACACAATATCTTGGAGAAGCATATCATGGGCCATCTCTTCGAGCAAAACCAAACCGACGTAGAGCTAAAGAAGGGTTGTAAGTAATACTTCCCCTTATACCAAGTAGCGGCACATTAGGGAATTCTCCACAACGCTCAATAAATGTGAAGTCCTTTTGAGAGAAAAGGTTCCAACGGATATTTGGATGAGAAAGTGACATTAGTCTTTGAGACCACTTCAATCTTTGCTCGTTCTTCAAAACTGATGGAGGAAGGTGCGAAATAAACCACCTGGAAAGTAATGGTATACAACACATGAGAGTTCCTTGTCTCTTAGTAGTACGAGTGTGGAGAGAATGTAGGATATCTCCAAGTAAAGTAGGCACTGGATTGCGGGTAAGGAATAACTTGATGGCGTTGACATCTATGAATTGATCCGAGTTAGGGAATAGAACCAAACCATAGATTAGCAAGGCCACAATGTCTTCAAATGCATGGAAACTCATAACTTTGAGGAATTCTCGGGCTTTCTTAATTAGGAACTTGGAAAGTAAACCATTAACTCCACTTCGTTTCCCAATTGGCTTCAATGTCCGAGCTTTTTATGTAAGGTCGACATGCGATGTCTTCGCATTAGGAACCTTTTCTAGACCGTGAATGGCATTTGATCAAGAATAGGTATCCCAAGTAGCTTAGAGAACTCTTCCAAGTAGGAACCAACGATAATCAGGAATGTAAAGCAATGGTGTTTGGATCAAGAACTGAATAGGACATGCATCATATCTTCTTCAAAACCGAGATAACCAAATTAAGTAGATAACCATGTCTTTTGATGAACCGAGCATGATCGAATTTCAAACCAATTCTTTGAGTCGAAGGTATACCCATAAAGTTGATTCGATAGTCTTTCTAGAAGCCATAATACCCTACAAAATAGAGCAAAGATAAATCCCTAGGTCCTGAAATAGTTAGAAATGATATGCAATGCAATGATGTCATGATGTCATGTTTGGCACAACAACAATTCACACAATGAGCCTAGGTTTAAGGCTCGATGAGGTATAGGTGATTACCCCACCAAAAGTTTGAGTTGGTTCATCCCGTCCCTATAATAGTAACCGGTTCTAGGAATCTCACATCATCGATCTTTCTCGAGGCGTTTATTTCAATACGACTACCAAGTGGTCGATCAAAAATATCCCAAAAGTTTGATCTCAATGAGCGTAGCATCGAGTATCAACCAACCTTAGTCTCACTCAAAGCCGGTCATCTCACTACCTTCTAATGGCCAAGATGGGTCAATTAAGGTTCAAAAGTTTAGTTAGTGTTGATGACACCAGGCCAAATACTATCCTCAACTTGGAAATGAAGAGTATCGGGACATCCAAAGTGTCACACTAACGTAGCCATCATGTTGACCGCTTTGATATACGCCTAACGGTCGCGATGATTTATTGCTACTTACCTAAAAGGAAACCGGATCCGGTGTAGGATCCCCACAATATAATACCCAAGCAACCCTTAAAGATAAAGCAAGCAATTCAAACAAAAAACAAGAAAGTGATCTAGAAATCTTAAGGCATTCTCTCTTTAGGTGTCCCCAAGAGAGTCGCCAGCTCAGAACACGTGAACCGACTTTGTAGATTTTGTATCCAAATGTATGGATAGCAAGAGTCGCCACCGACTTTTCTTTTATCCAATTAAGGAAGGTAAAAGTAAAAAGACCTTCGTTAGATTCTCGAGTAAGGAGAAGGTTATGAAAAGGAAGGTATTAGCACCCTTTCCATCCGTAGTTATTCTGGGCTCTTAGTTGCTCTTAGATCACTTTAAAATTTGCTTTCGTGTGTTTGACAAAATGTTTTGAAAAGGCATTTCGCTTGACTTTGTAATGATTCATGTAGGAATGTATACAAAGTGTTTGGAAATGTTTTGTTTTGAAAAGAGTTTGAACTTTGACAAAACGGTGAGGTGAAAAGCATTTTGATAGAGCAAGCAACTAAAAAGTCTTATTACCTACCTTTAATCGGGTCGTTTCGTTATTTTACGTTCCTTAGAATAGCGCTATCCATACCATTAGTTGGTAGGTAACCATTTGTTGGATGAGCGACATTCGGGACATCGGATGGTCATAGAAAGCAAATCGGTAGTATCCAGACATTCGGGACTATCATCATTTTTCGTAGGCGAGAATCGAGGGTCAAGATCATGTATTCGAGGCATCGTGGGCTTATGATCTTTGTATCAAGGGACTATGATGATTTGTTTTGAAGGCAACGGTGCTAGAATACCTCTACGCTCGAGGGACATGACCATTTGTATTCGTGAAGGCAACGAGAGAATTACCCTAAGGGGCATGTGTGAGAGTGTTGATTTCTGTATATGTTATCTTGAAAATTAGAGCGAGCTATGTCCAATTTTAGTCTTGCCATACACGCCTAATTACTAGCAATTTATAGGAAAGGAAAGTAAATTGTGGAAAGTAAAGGCGGAAAGATGTCCTACGCTATTACATGGCTTTGGGCGTATACAATTTAAACTTATGAAAATAAAAAACTAATTTAAACTATTACATCCCATGAACAGCTACATTATTGGAAAAAGAAACAAGAAGAAAATCAAACGGAATAACCGTGAAAAGATGAGAAATCTAAAATATGAAATCGAATAAGAGGAAAATGTTAGTACAATGCAATTTTTGAATGAGAAAAATATGGCATGCTAGAAATAATATAAATATGCTAAAATAATTTTTGGGATTTTTGGATGTATTTAATAATTAAAACTAATTAAAATTGATTTAAATGCTAAATTATGAATAAAAATAAATATGCATGCAAAATAATATTTTTAATTTTACAAATTAAATAAGTATTTTCTGAAAATAAATGCAAAAGGAAAAAATATTTTGATGATTTTTGATGCATGAGAAAAATTGTGGAAATTAATAAAATGAACAAAATATTAAATAATATGAAAATAGAAAAATAATTGAAAAGGAAGTTTGTAAAGAAAAAGAATGGAACCGTCCCGTGTGGTTCGAACCCACAACCTTTGAGAGCATCTTCTACATGCCAAGCCTTAACCATCGCGCCCATGTTGCAATTGTGTTTGAAAGCTAGAAACAATTGATTTGAAATGATGACGTCTGTGATAAGTTTGAAAACGGTCAGACGCTGTGGGGTCCAGCTTGGAAAGAGAGAACGAATGAACGCAAGTATAACGCCATTGCTAGCCTCACGGCCAAACTGAAAGTCGGGCCGAGCCTCTATTCTAGTCTTACTGCCTCTCCCATGTAATTAACCTTAAACCCGCAAAAATACGAAGAATAAAAGAACAAAGGTACCCTACCCCTAAATCGAGGGTCATGATCTCAATGGTGCCATTAGTTTTCCCTAAAATGCTTCAGCAAGCCGAGTCGATCTGCGCTCAGAAGCCCTAATAATGGCACTATGATTTTATCGCCCAAGCTTGTATGTGTTCGATCATGTCCTAAACACCACCCCTAATCGACACAAACATACAAACAACATTAATAATGCATGGAAAACAAAATTTAATTTTGTAATTTACCAAATCGAGCAATGGATCGAGCACGATTCTAGATGGTTTTGCTCAAGTAAGGGTCGATTTCGTCATTGAGACGGGGCGGAGCAAGATTGAATGGTTAAACACCTTGAACCGCTGAAAATAAAATTGATTTTGCAAGTTTCTTGAAAAATTTGGCAGCTGAGGGCTGTATGGGCTGTGGTTTCGTGTCCTTGGCTTGTGTACTGGCTGGTATTTATAGAAGGATTTGGGATGGCAAAGAGGAAGAAAAAAAGATTTGATCTTGAATGTGCATTTATTTTTCAAATAAAATCAATTTTGGAAAAATTTGATTTTATCATCAATGTGAAGGCTATAATGAATTGGTAAGAAGCATGGGCTTTCTTGAACCTCAAGCATGATATAAATCATTCCTTTTGAAAATTATATTTCATTATAATTTAATTTTAAATTAATTTATAAAATTCAAAAATAAATCAATAAATAGAAAATTGCAATGGCCAAGCATTTATGGGTCACAAATATGTCATGAGAAGTTTGGATCAAAAGATTATAGGCCCATTTGGAAAATTTTGCATTTTGGACCAAATGTTCTTTTGCACTGTCAAAATTGCTCAACTTCCTCGAATAGTGTATCTTGCTCAATTTTCCACATTTTTGAGTGTTCTAGACTTTTGGAAAGCCCTAAGAGTCCCATAACCAATCGCTTTGGTCTCATCTCATTGGAGTTTCCATGTTCATATCCTCAAAACAATGTTGACTTTTTGTTGACTTTGAAAATGACCTCGTAATGTTTGAACCCTCCCCAAATGAATCATTTTTTGACATTCTTGTGAGACATGAAGTTGTAGAGAATTGAATTTCCTTCAAAACAAGAGGTGGTGAAAATTTCAGAAATGAGAAAGTTATGATCAACAAAGTTCGGCTTGACTTTTCACCTAGAAACCCCTAATTTAGAAAGTCTACTTTGGGCAAATCTTGAGTTTTCTTGATGAATCATGATCAACCCTGATCAAATGATGAATGTAACTTCAAAATGAGGATGTTGACCAAAAAATCATGAAGTTTGACTGTATGTTGACCACAGGCTGACTTTTTGCCCAATACAACCGATTTTCAAACCATTTGAGCAGCTTGTCCGCAATCTTGACTCTGTAAGGCTTGAAACTTGACATGGAGAATCTTGAAGCATATGAGGAGGCATGATGAACATTGGAGATGTTGAAGTCCATCCGAGTCGAGAATTGCCAAACCCTAGTTCGTCGATTGCCTATAGGTTTTATCTCGATCAACCTTGAAGAACTTTAGTATGGATGTATGAAATATCTTGAGAAGACGAGGGAAAATTTTGTAGAAGATAATCGCGAACCAAAAGGGTTCGGAAAAAGTTAAGGATATATACAAAACATGTACACCCAAGAAGTCGAACCCGAAAAGGCGGCCGGGCAAAAAAGGGCATCCCAGATCAAACCCGAAGGGCGGTCTAAAGTTAGGGATTTAAGCGACGACCATGTCTCATCCAGATCACCTACTTCTGCATAC